>RJWJ010027376.1:0-22268 GCA_004363605.1 Indri indri
TTAGTCAATGTTCATCTACTGCCTCCGAAGTAACAAAGTAAGAAAGGTTTCCTCTGAGTCCTCTAGGCCTAATTGATTGGAATTGATTCATCTGGTCATTTATGAACAAATTTCTGTCATTAGGGAAAGTTACGCATTGATAGGCTTAAGGCTGGGTACATAAATTAATTACTGAATTAAAATATGGGTGGATTAAGATGATTGGCTCAAAATTATCAGATCCTACCCACTGAGCTGAGCTGTGGTCAGTATCCCAGATTGCATGGTTATTATGCAATGGTGGTGGGAGGGTGGTAGAACGGCTGTTAAAAGATAACTACAATATTCACTCTGGCATTTTACACTTAATATCTCATTTAATTCTCATCAGGGTCCCATGAGATAGGTTTTGTTAAAGTTTCTTTTGTTGATCCTTATTTGTTTATGTTTCATAACTTCCATGGTTTGAATGACATCTTATTTTAATAAAATTTCCTGAAACTTGAACTTCCAATTTATGTCCTAATTTACTATATCCAAGAAATTTAGGGATCTTAACCAAGAAGCGGGAGATTGGTTCTGGTATTCATAGTACACAGTACATATATTCATGCCTTCATGTTATTTCTCTCACTTGGATTTTCCTTTGTCCCATCATTGTTGAAATACTTTGAGGCCTACACCAAGTATCTGTCCTCTGTAAAATCCTCCCAGAACTCTCCTGCCAGTTTATATCTAGTCTCTCATAGCCTCATTTAAAAAATTTTTAAAATACATAAAATCTTATTTGCATTATAATTGTTTTTATGCCCTTCCCCATACCTGCCTCAAGAATGTAGATTTCTTGAAATAAGGGACCTTGTCATAATCATCTTTCAATCCCTAGTATTTTACTTATAGTAGGAACTTAATAAATGTTCATTGAATTTTGTTGAATTAAATGGGACACTGAGGAAAAGTTCCACACCCTAGGATTTTATTTCTTCTAAAGGGGAAAACTCTGCAGACATTGTGTTTATATAATGAAAACGGGCTAATCAGGAATATGTAGGAACGTATACATTATAATGTTCTAGGAAGGATTTAAAATAAAATCAAAGTTTAAATAGATAAGTAGAAAGTTATGAAGCTGGAGATGTTAATCTACACAATTCTTGCCATACACTTTTATCCCCATCCTGAACTGAAAGTTTTTTGGACTTTTTTCACCTCTTTGAATGGGTCTGATTCTCTCAACTCACTCAGGTACTTGCAGGAAAAAAAAAAAAAAATTAATCTTTTCTGTGACCTTGAAAGCTTTGCTCAAAACTCATCTTTGAGCTTTCAATTGAAAATTCAGTTCCTTAAAGAGACCTTCTCTATCACCTAAGGCTTGATGACACTACTCCATTATATCCTTCTATCACATTTGAGGTTATTAGTTTAATGTCTCTCTTAAATGGTACTTTAACTTCTCCACCAGGGCAAGGGCTGCATTTATTTTATTTACCACTAAATCTGTAGCACCCAATGCTATGTGACATGATAAGTGTTCAATATAAGAATAAATGAGTGAATTAGTGAAGCCTGCACTTTTGCTAAGGGTAGGTTGCTCAATTGGCTCTAAGTTCTAGTAGCCAAGTCAAAGAATTTTAAGATTCATGGTATACTTGAGTAAAATAAAATAACTATTTCAGGACCAAATAAGAGTTTGGGCTAACTGATAAAAATAAAATAAAAAACTGAACTAACAGCATGAGCACCAGTGCTTTATTTTCTAAAAGGTACGGAAATGGTCACTTTAATAAATGAAGAATGACTCTCCCCGCTTCTAAATTTCTCTTCCTTTTGTTAAAAAACAAAACAAAACAAAACATCTTTAGCCTACTTCTAGGAATAGTTTTGGCTAGTGTCTTTAGAACTGGAAAGAGATCAGCTTAAATAAGTTATTATATCATCAACTTTAGTAAGTTAAAAATTGTGAATTTGTACACAAGGCAACTCCTCGAAGTTGGCAGATAAATATTTGTTAAATTTATCAATGAGTGGATAATCTAGATGACTTTTAAGAAATGGGCCCTTCTTCCTCTCCCTTTCTACAGTCTTTAGCCCAATTGTTATTGCTATATACTCTCTTTTTTTTTTTTTTTTTCCCCATTTCAGGATATTATGGGAGTACAGACGTTTAGGTTACGTATGTTGCCCTTGCCCCCTGTCCCCCTCCAAGTCCGAGTTTCAAGTGCGTCCGTCCCTCGGATGGTGCGCATCACACTCTTTGTGTATGTATATACCTGTACCCTTCTCCCTCCTCCCGCCTCCCCCCTGCCCGAGGCCATATACTCTTAAATGCTGTTTCCTTCAGCTGATTATTTGTGAAATAATTACTGTGTGAAGGAAGAGTCAACTAAGCTATTTTGCCTTGGAAACTATGAAGACAAAAAGATAGTGGAATTCTGAAATAAGATTTTAAGTTCCTTTGCAATTTTCATAAAGTAGTAATCTTTAAATTTACTTTTTGTTTCAATTAATCTGTGCTTCACTTCTAATAATGGAATGCCAATGTGAAGGCCTAGAATTTAGCATAGTGCCTGGCATTAACTAATAGGTCAGTACATTCTTCCCAAATTGATCTTAAAATTTCATTTAATAACATTTCCTCACATGTAACAGCATGTCTCTGGTGTTGCCTAGTTATGATAAACCTCAACAGAGACCCTCCTTTTAGGCAAAGTTCAGAAAATTTCTACTTAGGGGTATTTCCAAAGCGAAAATAAGCGTGGAGACGTTCACAACTGGCAGCATCTCGCATATGGCTCCGGGAATTCTCGCTAGGATTCCCTACGTCTATTCTCGCTCCACTAAGAACCTACTCAATACGTAGAAAAAATAAAACAGTCGGGACTTTTCTCTAGCTTAAGTTGTTTAAGTTTCCCAGAATCAAGGTACCCGGATGAGGCCGCTGTGAGATTGACGTGCACTTTGACCAATAGCATTGCAGAGAGGCGTACCATTTCGTGGCTACCCCTATCAGCATGCAGAGAGTCGCCGTCTCCAAGGTGAAAGCGGAAGTAAGAACTTTGCGTGCCTTATGGAACCGCTCCTACAGCACCTGGAGCGTTTTTCCGAGGTTCTAGCAGTCTCGAGCACTACCCATGTCAGCACCTGGGGCCCTACCACCGTGCGTAGGGCCCTGCAGTGGTCTCGCTACCTGCGCCACATCTACCGGCGCTTTGGTCGCCATGGCCGCATCCGCCTGGCTCTGGAGCGGCGGCTGCACAACCAGTGGAGGCAGGAGGGCGGCTTTGGGTCCAGTCCAGTCCCGGGATTGACGAATTTCCAGGCCCTCGGGCACTGTGACATCCTGCTGTCTCTGCGCTTGCTGGAGAACCGAGACCTCGGGCATGCAGCTCGTCACCACCTGCTGCAGCAGCTCTTTCCGGGCCCGGGCGTCCCGGACGCCGAGGAGGAGCCACTCCAAGACCGCCTGGCCTGCCTCGCCCGCCGCCGTTCCGCGGTCCACCTGCTGCGCTTCTATGGATATAAAGAGAACCTGAATCTTCCGGAGGACTCACTGCTGAAGACCCAGGCAGAGATGCTGCTGGAGCGTCTGCAGGAGGTGGGGAAGGCCGAAGCGGAGGGTCCCAGCATGTTTCTCAGCAGCTTGTGGGAGCGCTTGCCTCAGAACAACTTCCTGAAGGTGATAGCGGCGGCGCTATTGCAGCCGCCTATGTCTGCCAGACCCCAAGAAGAGGAGTTGGAATTGGGCAGCCCCAAAACACCTGGAGAGGGAGGTCAAGAGCTAGTCCATTGGCTTCTGGGGAAGTCGGAAGTCATGGCCGTCTTTTGCCGTCACCTCCCAGCTGGGCTATTAACTGTGGTGGCAAGCCGCCACGGAGCGCTTTCTCGTGTCTATCTGGGTCTGCTAACAGACTGGGGTCGACATCTGCACTATGACCTTCAGAAAGGCATTTGGGTTGGAGCTGAGTCCCAAGATGTGACCTGGGAGGAGTTGTACGATAGGTTTCAAAGCCTCTGTCAGGCCCCTCCTCCTCTGAAAGATGAAGTTGTAACAGTCCTAAAGTCCTGTAAGGCGCAGGATGGAGATTTCGAAGTCCCCGGTCTTAGCATCTGGACGGACCTGTTGTTAGCTCTTCGGACTGTTGCGTGATATTGCATTTAGGAAAAGACAAGTTTTAGGTCTCAGCCCTGGCCCCAGTTCTATATGGGCAACGCTCTGTTATTAATTATTTGAATATATAGTTTACAGAATGAAAATTCCAGTATTGTTACCAAATCTTCTTTGCCTTTATGTGTCCAAAGTATTATTTTAGGTGCTAATTTTGAGTGGTTTGTTATAGAATTGTAAATATGAAAAGTAATTGCTTGTAGTGCCATGGATTTTCTGGATAGAGGAGGTGACATATTGGAAGTATTATATTTAAAGCCATGGAATTAGCGTTAGTTGCTTTTCAGAAGGCCTCTTTTGAAGAATGATGAAAACATGCACTTTTCAAACAACAAGCAGCTTTAAAGTGACATTTTCTATCAGTATGATTTTTATAAGTTCCTCCCCACACCCCCTACCTAGTAGTGAAGAGTTTTCTTTAACCAACAACATATAGTGATGTCAGAAATGTTGGTTTGCAAAGCTAACTGGCCTATTTGGAGTGTAAGCCCTGGACTTTGGCCTTGTTAACCTAGTATTGTAACCAGTTAACCAGCTTCAACATGCATTAAAATTGTGTTATTCTGAAAGTTTGTCTCTCATTTCTGCAGATTCCTACTCCTTGAAAGTAAAAGACTGCATAGTAGGTTGATTAAAAGCTTTGATACACAGACAAAAGGTTTAAAGTGTGGTAAATACAAATATATGCCTTTGGATATAAATTTAGCATTTGGTGGTAAAAGAATCAAAACAAACTTTTTAATTAGAAAACCGAGGTTGTAGTGTTGCTTCTGCCATTAACTAGGTTAATAAATCACAACCTTAGTGCTAGCTTTGCCTCATGTTAAATGAAATGTTTAGGCTAAAATAGTTAAATTTACTTATATTTCCCTTGGTGGCTGCCCTATGGAGACAGTTTAGAGTATTTGTTTTGTGTGTAATAACCTAACTTTGTTAGCTTACCCAGGTGTTCCACAACTAGCAGAGTGATTCCCAATAACCAAACTTTAGAATGATTTATTCGTTTTTATTAGGGGGATAAAACTTTCCAGTGATAAAGATATTTTTGTTCATATTCAGGTTAGCAAGATTTTTTGGAAGACATATTTTTGATATTCAAAAAGTTAATCTCTAATTCCAGAATGGAATTAGAGCAAAAAGTTGTGTAATCTTGTAGAATTTTTCATTCTGTAGTAGAACCTGGGGGTGAATAATGTTCCACTAATAAATGCACTTTTCTAGTTAATCTTGAGTGAACACTAGCAAACTCTTACTCCTTGTGGTCAGATTCCTTTTGCTAGCTTTAATCCATGTAAACCATCTTTTAGATTTCATTTGCTATTAATGCAAGAATAAAGTCAATTCCTTCTGTCAGTTACATGAAAGTCTTTCTTCAAGAAACAATCCAGTGAAGAATTCTACCGTGACAAGTGTTATAATAATATTAGCTTTAGTTTTAGAAAATAACAGTTTGTGCACTTATTTCCCTATACCCGCAACTACATTTCACACTATGATTTTTAAAATAATATAGATTGATATAGACTTAACATTTTAAAATCCGTTTTCATACTTACCAATTATTAAGCCCATATTTTAGGGTCCGTGATGTGTTTATTACATACATAATCTTATCTTCACACCAATGATGTATTCTTATACCTATGAATACAAGCTAAAAAGAGATTAAGTAAAATGCCCAAGGGCACATGCAAAAGCAACAGGAGGGTTGACTAGAAGCCACATCTGCTATTATTTATTTTGTTTCCAAGAGCCTGGCACAATGTCTGGCATGTGGTAGGTCCCCCTAATGTTTGAATGAATGAAACGAGCATTAGAATCTTACTTTGTATACTTTCTCTTTTTGAACAATATTAAGTACTTGAAAAGATATTAAATATATTAATCTGATTGTCCCTCTAGGAATCTATACATAGGATTGGAGAGAAAAAAGTGAGAGAAAGACTATAAATAACAAAATATTTCATAAAAACTAGAAGTGCTTATTTTGTGGGTTTTTTTCCTCCTATCAAATGAGAGAACAGTATTGGAATTTCTCACTATGACCTTGGTTCAGGAAATTTTATCAATTACTGTTTTATGTGTTTTGAGCAATTTTATAACATGCAAAGAAATATAGAATTATATCATCTTAATGAATTGAACCTATTATTTGTAGTGAATTGCCTTTCTGCTTTAAAGTCCATTTTTTTCTATTGTCATTAATACTATGATTGGACTTTTTTCTGCTATCCTACTTTGTGCTTTCTATTTGTCTTGATTTCTGTTTCATTTCTCTCTCAGCTATTTTCGATTGACTAAATATTTGTTTTCTTCCATTTCCCCTTCTACCAGTTGGGATGTTATATTCTAAGCCTAAGTTTTATACTCCAAACTTTTATCATATTTAACTTAAAAATATCTAAAACTAGTCAATATCTTAATCCCCTTTCCTAAGGATGCAGTGGACCTTAAGAAACTTTAACCCTGATCTCTTATCTCCAGACTCACAAGTTGTTATCCAGTTTTTTTAGTTTTGTTCTTTGAAGAAAAAAAATCCAACAAATTAGAACACTGTAATTAATAATATATGTACACAAGTGCATTTTTATTCACTTACGTGTTTAACCATTTAATTTCCCATGATTGCACCTCAGATATTTCTGCTGGAGTCAATTACATATTGTTTTGTTTTGTTTTTTTTTAAAGATATTCCCTTGGAGAAAGTCTCTTGGTTGTAAACTTTTTCAGTTTTTATCTACAAATATCTTTGTTGTGTTTATCTGTGTATTTGTGTTTTCCTCTGTTCTGGAAAATTTCCAGCTGTTTTTTCCCCAGTGTTTGTCTACTCATTCCTGTGACTCTGATCAGGCCTACATTATATCTTCTCTTTCTCTTATATCATGTAACTTCTCTTTCCTAGTTTCTATCTCCATTTATCTCACTCTATGCTTCTGTGGGAACTGTGGCTATCTCCCAGGATCCATATCCCCATTTTCATTTTAGTAATAATATCCTACCCCCAGGTTTTACCTGGAAGTGGCCACTCATCTAGAGTAAATTTCTTAATTTTTCCTGTAGTTAGATATGGCCATTATGTTAGGTTTTGGCTACTGGTATATAAGCAGAAGTGATATGTGTGACTTATGATTCACACTTGAAAAATATGAAATTATTTTCCCTTAATGCTCTGCTTTTCCCTTTTAATGGGTTCGAAAGTCAAATGTGCTGCTAGTGAGCTACTTTGAATGATATGGCTGAGGACGACTGGAACAATTGCAGTAGAGCCAAAGATGAAGTCACATGTTCAGAATGACAGAACAATGCCTACCTGCCCTAGCTTGTCCTGTTACATGGGAGACAAATACACTACTCTTTTATCCAAATCACTGTTTGGGGTATTTTTTCTTATCAACATTACCTATAATCCTACACAGTATTGGTATAGTCTTCATACTTCTCTCTGATCTATCTGATGTTTAAGCCATCAATTAAGCTTTAAATTGCAGCAATATTTTTTCTTTTAAAAGTTTTATGTGTTTTTCTTCCAACTCTGCTTGGTCATTTTTATTTTTAATTTTTTAAAATTTTTAATTATGGATACGTAATTGTACGTATTAATGGTGTATACATGATATTTTGATATAAGCATACAATGTACAAGATTAAATCAGGGTAACTGGGATATCCGTCACCTCAAGCATTTATCTTTTCTTTGTGTTTTGGCAACTTTGTATTACATGCTTATTTTTTGTGCTTCCATTTTTATTTTTTATTATTATTATTTCATAGTCTATTAATCATTTCAAAACCTGAAGTCCTTGGGGATCTAAACCTGTTTTGTTGATAGTCATAGCAGTTTGTCTCTTTACATATTTGGTAATTTGTTATTGTGAGTTCCCATATATTTTATCTTAATTTTGGAAACCTGGGAGTCAGGGTATGAGCCAAGCACAGAAAGACCATGCATTGTCGAAGTTGTAGGGTGCTTAGAACCTGATAACATTTCAAAGCAAAAACTGCCTCTTTCAAGGAGAACTATAACCGATCAGCAGCATGAATTAGCCTTCAACTTAACAGAACAATTTCATGCAATACTTCAAAAGGAAGTATTATATATATTATATCATGTATATTATTCAATCGCTTTGGATGAATTAAATGATACTACTGACTCGGTGCAGATTTTATACTCCATTCGGATCATAACAGAAGATTTTCTTTGCCACGAAGAGTTACTTGCTTTGGGCACTCTTGCACATAGAACACGGGGAATAAGATATCTTCAACAACTTTCAAGATAAACGGGAAGTTGGACAGAATTTGTCAAATTTAGTGAGTGTATGTACAGTTGGTGCACCTTCTATGACAGCTATACAACTTCCATGACAGGAAAAGATGAAGGATTTATTGCACAGATTTAAAAAGAAAAGTATTAACAGATCAAGACGCTCTCATTTCCTTTTATTGTATCTTGCATCAGCAAAATCTCTGCTAAAGCTACTATTTTAAGTGACACTTTGCAACAAGGTTGTAAGTATTGTTAACTATATTCATGCAAATGCAACACTACATCATCAGTTTTGTAACATGCTCAAGTCGAAGGAAGAGGTACTTAGTGTGGATTTGCTGTATCATTCTAAAGTGCGTTGATTATTGCAGGGACAGGAGTTAGCCAAAATTTAATCTCTCCAAGAACAAATAGTTACATTTTATGAAGAGCAGAATCAGCAATGTGAATTATTGAAAGTAGACTTCTACAGGAATGTAGCATTTCTGTGTGATACCATGTCAAACCAAAATGACTTGAATATTTCTTTGCAAGGTAAAACTAAGTCTATATATAATATGTGACAAAAAATCGAAGCATTTCAAAAAAACGCTATGTGTTTTCAAAACATATCTTCAAAAGGAAATTTCAGATGAACATTTTCCCCAGTTAATAAAGGTCATTGATGAGCAGGATGATATATGAAATCATTAGAAGAATATCCAGCTGTTATAGACCTATTAATTGGAGAATACAATGAAAGGTTCACTGACTTTGAGAATCATGACATCACACTCAAATTAGCATTTCAGCCTCACCTAGCTGATGTCACCAAGGCACCTAAAGAACTACAGATGGCATTGATTGAACTTTCAGTAGATGACATTTTAAAGTCATTGATGCTAAGAAAGATCTAATTGAAATATGGAACAATTCAGTAGAATACCCATGCCTTTGGCAACATGCCCAAAAAACGCTTTCTTGTTTTTCAACCATTTATTGCTGTGAATCTACATTCTCCTACCTAAACCAAATCAACATGCCTTTAAAGTCACAAATGACTGACACCCATCTAGAGGGTCAACTGAAACTACAGACCTCCACGCTGCAACCAAATGTTCGAGTGCTTTCCAACAAAAAGCAGACAAAGTCATTTAAAGGTTAGTGAACTTTAAAATTAACAAAGAGTTTTCATTGTTTGAAATTATTAAGTGCATAAGTAATTATATTTTTACGAAATAATGTACATTTTTAAGTATATCTAATTCAAGTTTCTTGAATGCAGCCTTATTTGATTACAGCTAAATTACTGACTTCCAACATGAAAAGGTTCCCCACCCCTAGGATAGGGTAACCACAAATTTTCATTTGCTCAGGGAAGATTTGGGTTATGCCTGTTGTCCTGGCATAATTATGTCCCCCTTTATTCTCTAAGTGGCCCTGGTTTGACTGATAATTTATATGGACACCTTGGTCCCAGACATCATATCTCTGCCAGATTACACCGATTATCTCTTGGCTGGTTTCCCTGCATTCTTAATTGCACCTGTACAATCCATAATCCACCTAATTGTGCAAGTAGTGAACTCTGAGTCACATTCACTGAGAAACTTGAAGCCACTAGAAGAGAACTTACACAGACTCTCACCACAACATCTGTTTATGCTAGCATCTATTCCCATGTGTTTTACCTGCTACTCGTTTTCAGTGATGTTATTCGTTGTTAAGCCAATTTCTATACTTGTACACTAGATCTCATTCCTTCTCACCTACTCAGATCATAGCTCTAGCAATTTTCTTCTTTCTGTCTTACATCTCCAGTATACATATATGCTGCTATTTCTACCGCCTTAGACAAAGCAAGCAAATGAAATTCTGTCCCCATTTTGCATAATAGATACCTGTTTCATTTATTTTCTATTCTTTGTAACAAACTTCCTGAAAGTGTCCTATTTTCTCTTAATACTACTCCAATCTGGACTTTCCCACTGATTTTACCATTACACCAAACACGCCCTTTCGAGGAGGCCTAGTGTCTTCCACATTGCTAAATCCAAAGGTCAATTCTCGGGTCTTGTCTTGTTTAACTGATCAGCTAAAATTTGATACAGTTGATGATTCCCTTCTCCTTGTTACACTTTCTCCCTTTGGCTTCCAGGACACTGCCCTCTCTTGGTTTTCCTCTACCTTTATTGTCACTCCTTTTTAATATTTTTCTCCTGTCTATAAAGTCTTAATATTGGAGTGCTCCAAGACTCACTCTTTTATTCTCTTTTCTATATATACTTTTTTGATACTCTTATCCTATCCATGACTTCAACTTCATCTGTATGTCAGTGACTCAGACTTTTCTCCTGCCCAGACATCTTTCTCGAACTCCAGATTTATATGTCCAACTGCATACTAAATACGTTCTTTTGGATACCTTAAACTCAGCATGTGCCAAACCTACTTGATCTGTATCCTTCTCCATCCCTATTATTGGCAATTCCATCCTTTTTCAGGCCAAAAATTTTGGAGTCATTCTTGATTCTTCTCTATGTTTTCCTACGCATCCAAACGGACAGGGTTATTAGTTCAACATTCCAAATGTGTCTAAAATTTGTCCACTTCTTAACATCTCTATTGCTAATCCCCTGGTTTGAGCCACTGTCATCTCTTACCTGGATTCCCGCAATAGGTTTTTTTAATAGTATTTATTTTTTAAAACAGTTTTAGATTCACAGCAAAACTGAGCAGATGGTGTAGATATTTCCCCTGTCCCTTTCCCCACACATGCATAGACTCCCCCTTGATCAGCATACCCCCCAGAATGCTATGTTTATTACAATTGAACCTATAATGACACATTATCACCCAAAGGACATAGTTAACATTAGGTTCACTCTTGATGTAGCACATTTTATGGGTTGGACAAATGTATAACAACATGTATCCACCCTTATAGTAGCATAGACTGAAGTTTCACTACCCTAAAGATTCTCTGTGCACTGCCTATTCATCCCACCCTCCCCCCCAACTCTGGAAACCATTGATATTTTTTACTGTCTCCATAGTTATTCCATGTCCATTATGTTATGTATTAATAGTTGGAATCACAGTATTTAGTCTTTTCAAATTGGCTTCTTTGACTTAGTAATATGCATGTAATGTTCCTCCATGTGTTTTCATGGATCGATAGCTCATTTATTTTTAGTGCTGAATAAAATCCATTGTCTGGATATACCACAGTTTACTTATCCATTCACCTACTGAAGGACATCTTACTTGCTTCAAAGTTTTGGCAATTATAAATAAAACTTCTATAAACCTCCACGTGCAGGTTTTTGTGTGGACGTAAGTTTTCAACTCCTTTGGGTGAATACCAAAAAGTGTGACTGCTAGATTATATGGTACGAGCATGTTTAGTTTTGTAAGAAACTGCCAAGCTGTCTTCCAAAGTGGTTGCACCATTTCGCATTCCCACCAACAATGAATTAGAGTTTCTATTGTTCCACGTTCTTGCCAGTATTTGGTGTTGTCAAAGTTCTGGATTTTGGTCATTCTAATAGGTACAAAGTAGTATCTCATTTTTGTTCTAATTTGTAATAGCCTCTTAATCAGGTCTTCTTGTTTTCATCTTGGTTTCTCCACTATCCATTCTGAACAATGTAGTTAGAGAGGTTTATATTATAAGATAGATCATGTTATTCATTTCCTTAAAATCCTGAGTTGGCATCTCATTTTACTAAGAGTCCTTCTAATGACCTGCAAGGCTTTACATGATCAGCACTGTCCTTTCTACCTCTTTGCCTTTCTTCCTACTCTTCCTCTAACTCCCTCTGCCCAAGCCACACTGCCCTCCTTGCTGCTCTTACAAAATGCCAGGCATGGTCATACCTTGTGGCTGTTCTCTCTGCCTGTAAAACTCTTCTCCCCATTATCTGCTCAGCTAACTTCAATTTTTCACTCCATGCTCCCTCTTCAAGGCTCATTCTATGTCTTCTATTTATTACAGAAATTTTCCTGATCACCAGACCCTGCCCACTTTGGCCCCATCCTCATTCATGATCCTCCTTGTACTCTTCCATCCTTTCTTTTTCCATGGAAATTTCAGTCATCACCTACTAATTTATTATTCACTTTTTAATTTTTTATTATTATGATGATGAACATTTATTTTCTGCCTCTCCCCAAAGAACATAAGCTCCTACTCTAGAGGGTACTTTGTTCAGCAATATATCTCAAGAGTATAGAATAGTTTTCAGCACAAAGTGAAAGCTTAAAAAGTATGTGTTAAATTAATATATGAATGAGTGAAATAGTTTTTATGAAGTCAAGTTTATGATCTCACTCACCTGCTTAACACTCTTGAGTGGCTTCCCATTCCACTTTGAATAAAAGCCATTTTTCTTGCCTTGCCTACAAGATCAAGTGTATACTCTGCTTATCTTAACATGCTCGTCTGCTCACTCATCTCTTGCCATTCTCCTTTCATATACTCCTAAAATATAGGAATTATTTCAGTTCTTGAATAGGCAGATATTTTTTCTGTCTTAGCACTTTTGCTTATATTATTCCTCAGCCAATAATGTTCTTACCCAAGTATTTCATCTCTCGGCTTAATTTTATTCTCTGACCATAATATCTCTAACCAAATATATTTCACCTTGTTTTTTTTTTCCCTTCAGACATTTTTCTGTTAATCATAGTTTTCTTGTTCATTTGTGTCTGTCTTTTTCATGGAATTGTCTTTTCCATGCTCAGCGAGGAAGGCATAACTGTCTCTGTTTTGTTTGTTGAACATCCAGGTACCTTATTCATAACTATGATTGACATACATTCAATCATACATAATGAATGGGAATGAAGTAAACATTGGATGAGAGCATCATCCTTTGGGTCATTTTTGTAAGAAACATAAACATATAATCATTTTAGTAGTGGCTACAGGAAGGATAAATCCAAACAAGAAGAGTGGAAGTCCTCATATACGGTAACATTTTCAATCTACAACCCAACAATCTTGAAAAACCTTCCAAAGCTTCTTTGTTGCATTTGAGCTAGATCAACAACATTCGTCAATGTCAAGACTTAGTTGCTGTAGTTAAATATTCCATTTTTACTTGATTGCTATAGCTCTTTTATATATTTTTGGAGCTCTGAAACAATACACCAAAGCTCTGAAGTAGAAAACAGTTATAAATAAAATGACCCATCTTCCCCAGAAAATTGTGGATATAGGGTATTCATTATTAACACAAATTAATTAATGTAAATGCTCTAGGAAGAAACCATTGATTTCTCTCAGGAACTAATTGGAAATGATCAATCATTATATTAGAAGGGTGGCAGTAGCATCATTTATTAGATGCTAATTGTCATAGTGGGCTAAGAATGCCCTTTTGCCTTAGAAATATGGTGGCCCTAAGGGAAAGTAGCTTGAATCATTGAAATAATTAATGTGTATACAGCTGTCTCTTGGAGCTTCATTACTCTTAATATTGGGGTTAAGGTTTGGGTTCAGAAGAGCTTACAGTGTTTTTAAGGCTCATTGTAGTTTTATCCTTTTATCTCATGAATGAGCAGCTCTTAAATCTTAGAAATTTTTTTTGTATGAAGTGATTCAGAAGTACAAGCACAGACATATAACATGTGAATATTCAGTTTATATTTTATATTTATTTATATAAAACAAATAGCATCAATCTCTGAATGAGGTCTATGATAGTATCTGAATGTTTGGGGATTTATTTAAAATTGAGTTTTATACATGAATATTTAAAGTAAATGTATTCTAAAGACAAACTTATTTGTTTATCACTACAAACAAAAGCTTTCTCACTTCATACACAGTCTTTAAGTTTTATGTTTGTGTTGCAAATTTTTACTCATTCATTCATTCATTCATTCAGTAAGCATTTGGTTACCTAGTATATGTCAGGGTATGATTTAATGCCCTAAAATGATTACAAATCAATTTATATAGCTTATATATTTTTATGTTATGAATAAAATTTCTCATTTTTTAAAAGAAAATACATCCAGAAAGCAATATGTAAAAGACAGATATATATATAGATCAATATTGGAATTTTACCTTCTATAATTGTTCAAAGATCTACAGGATAGCTGTTAAAATATTCATTAATATACCAAGCATTTGACATAATATCAATACTTTTTTGTAAGATATTCTGTGTGAGGGTATGCATATATTTATGAGCATTGACAATATGCCAAGATATAATAAGAAAATAGTGTGCTGTCAGCTTTCAATGAATGTAGATACACCCATGGAAAACAATGTATAAAAGTTATTTGCTAATCCCAGGCACATTAGGTACCTTAAAAATGTTAATTGAATTTGAATCCACAATTCAAATAATCTTTCACAAATAAATTGACTATCAAAATACCTAATTTCAAATAATCTTTCACTAATAAATTGACTATCAAAATATATAATAGAAATATATAATAGAAAAATCAATGAAGATTATAGTTTCATAATCTCTTCTAGAAATAAAGGGATTTCATAATTTTGTAATAAATATTTTTGGAAGAAAGGGAGAATGTTTTCTATCTTATATTTTTCAAATATAAAAACACAAAAACCATGTTCATATTCTTTGATGATTTACAAAAATATTCAGTAGTTTACATAAACATTAATAGCCAAAAGTGGGGTGAGATTGGAGGTGCATACTCTCCGGTCTGTTTTTCCAATAATTGCAAAAACATGTGTTTCCAACACTGCCAGTTTGAAATTGTTGTTGAAAACATAAAATAAATTACAAGTGACTAACAAGAGCAATTTACGGAAGATACACGATATAGTTCACTAGTCAGCAGACATAGGTTGCATATGGAATTGCTATAGTAACCAAAACTAATCGACAGCAGGCACCATTTTCTAATTATAGCTGGAAAGTACTGAACCTTGTGCAGCACACCAGCAAATTGGCCCCTGTAGATTCAAAATGATTTCCCTGTTTGTCATTATAGACGTTAGCCAAGGCAGGATATTTGTAGAATATGGTTTCTGCAATTTGTTAAAGGTATTATGTGCATATTTATAATCTAGTTCTATGAATAGAATATTATACTTACTGTTACAATATTACAATTAAAAGACATTTACAATTCTCTTTAAGAATAAAAGAAGGTTCAAATAACAATAATTTTTCATGGTGTGGGAACTAAAGGGTAACTAAGGAGACAAAAAGGGGAAATAGATTTTAAAATTTGTTAAATGAGCTGTCTTTTACGACTTATTTTTATCATATAACATGATCTCTGAACAACGTTGGGTAAAATTTTTCTTTAAGCTTCCGTGTTCTCATTTATACAATTTGGATAAGAATAATAACTACATCTTCTTTCAATAAAACAATTAAAAGTATGAATATCTTTTTAAAACTTATTTTAGCCATCATTTAGGGTAGGTCTGTTGGTGACATATTATCTTAGCTTTCCTTCATCTGACGATGTCTTGATTTTTGAAGGATAATTTTGCCAGATATAGAATTTAAGGCTGACATATCTTTTCTTTCAGTATTTGAAAATGTTGTACTATTTCCTCCTGGCATCCATGGTTTCTGACAACAAATCTGTCATTCGAATTATTTTTCCCCTATAGGTAAAATCTCATTTTTTTCTCACTACTTAAGGGTTTTTCTTTCCCTATAGTTTTCAAAAGTTTGATCTTTATGTATCTTGGTGTAGATTTCTATGGCTCTATCCTGTTTAGAGTTGGCTCAACTTTTTATATCTGTATGATTATGTCTTTTGCAAAATTCGAAAAAATGTCAGTCATTATTTCTTGGAAATATTTTTTCAGCCCTACTCTCTTTCTCTTCTCCTCCCTAGATTCTAATGACATGATGTTAGATCTTTTGTTTTAGTCCCACAGGTCCTTGAGTTTCTATTCATGAGTCTAGCTCCTCCACCCCTAGTCTATTTTCTCTCTCAGGGTGGGTAATTCCTACTGTTCTATCCTCAAGTTCACCAATTCTTTCCTCTGGTCTCTCCATTTTGCTGTTGAACGCCTCCACAGAGCTTTTAATTTCAGTCATCGTGTTTACCTCATCTTTAAAATTTTCACTTGGTTCTTTTTTACACTTTTATTTAGATTTTTCTGAGACTTTACATTTTTTCATTTGTTTCAAGAGTATTTGTAATTGCTCATTGAATCATTTTAATAATTACTGCCTTAAAATCCTTCTCAGATAATGGCAACATCTGTGTCATTTTGGTGTTATTGTCTGTTGATTGTCTTTTCTCATTCTCCAAGAATATATTTTGATGGGACAAATGTATTTTTATTTTAAATTTATTTTTTCAATCCAAAATGAGAAAAAAAATCTGACTTCTTTAAGTTTAAGTGCCGTACTAAAAGATTTCACTTGCAATGTTAAAACCAGGGGCTTTCAATATAGGGTCCACTGATGTTTAGAGGTATAAAAGATGGTTCTGAGTTATTTTTGAACTCCTGAAATTATATACAAAATTTTATGTCTGTGTGTTGACTTTTATGGGGAAGAGTCCTTACCTTTCATCAGATTCTCGAATAAGTGGTGTTACTTATATGTTCTTCTGGCATGAGCAGTGGGTGGAGAGCTTGCTGGTCACTCCTTGAAGAATATGTCTACACCTCAGCTGCCAGGGGCAGTACTGCTACCAAAAGAAACAGACATATCCTTCATCCAGACAGCAGTTTAGGCTCTCCATCTTCCAGCTGAGGCCAGTGGTTCCCTAAATACATCCTCCCCCTCACCTTTCCCTCCTACTTCATTAGGCATATAGGCTTTCAATTCTCAATATAATCCCAATGTTCTGTGAAAGCTACATAGAACACAAAGGTGAGAGGGATAAGGAATCTGAAGCCCTTAATCTGCTCATGCCTACATGAGAGCATGGGCTATGCTTCATGACCGTGGTAGCTCATGCCTGTAATCCCAGCACTTTGGGAGGTCAAGGTGGGAGGATCACTTGAGGCCAGGAGTTTGAGACCAGCCTGAGCAACACAGCGAGACCCCCATCTCTACAAAAGAATTTGAAAAAGTTAACCGGGTGTGATGGCATGCACCTGTAATCCTGGCTATTCAGGAGACTGAGGTGAGAGGATCTCTTGAGTCCAGGAGTTTGAGGCTGCAGTGAGCTATGATAGTGCCACTGCACTCCAGCCAGGGCAATAACGCACAAAAAAGGGAAAAATTCCCCAGTGGCACTTCATTCTATAAAAAACATAGTAAGTTAATGAATTCAATGAAAAAAGACAACATAAAAATGAAGAAGGATTGCAAAACTAAAAAGTCAAATTGTGAATCAAATCTAACATTATAGAAGTAATAAATTAATTAAACCTATAACAGAGAATTTTAATTTACTATCATAAAGAAAGGTTCAGCTAATCACAGTAATTATAAAAGGTGGATATGAAATGTAAATATCAATGAGATTAAAGAGGAGATAGAAATGTGAAGGATAACAATAGTTTAATACAAGTGTATTCGATGGCTTTGGAGAAGACATCCTCCACCCAACAAGGGAACAAATAAAACTATTCAAAGAAGTAGTAAAAAAAAAAAATTACCCTGAAATAAGAACAGAACTAAATCTAGGGGACGAAAAGGTATGCCTACATTCTAGGAAAAATTGATTTAAAAATCAAGTAATTCATGCTGATTAAGTTACTACACTTCAAGGATCAGTGGATTTACTCTTTTACATAAGTTGTTTTATTTTCATCATAGTACTTAACCACTCTTTGAGATTACTTCTTCATTTATTTGATTACTCATTTATTTTTTCACAGCACCATATAGGGTAAGTTTCATTATCCTCCTCTTTTTACAGAGAGGAAACTGAGGAACAGAATGTTTAATAATTTAGTCAAGATTATACATTTATAGCTACTGTATGATACCACCTTCCTTAGTGGGGATTAAAGATGATGGATTTTTATGGGCACAGGACTCCAAAAAACATACCAGATATTGAGCTATGACCACTAAATCATCTTCTAAGCTCCAGTTTGTGATAAGGATTCACTGGGGAAGTGGGCAGAGTGGAAGATAGGCTGTTTGGTTTTATTCAGTCCAGGAGATCAGAATGACTGGGAAAAATCTAGGACTAATATGAATTAAGTAATCATGGTTCTGTTACCTAAAAGTCAATTTCAGTGATCTAGGCAAAATTCATGAAATAATTTAAAAAGTTGACAGGATTTAGTGATCTAATGATGATGACATATTAATAGAAATAGAGGTGTTCCAAAGACAATTAAGATATATTTTATATATGCATTTGAGAGGCTGATGTTCTGCAGGTAGAACATTGTAACAACAAATACAAAATTAGAATTTAAAGAATTAGAAATAGATACATGGCATTTGGCACAAATAGCATTAAGAAACAGTGGCCACAAGACTTGATGAACTTTATAAGAAAGTAGGCATAAAAACTCTGTCATTGGCCGTGGGCTTTTTGTCTTCAGCATTTATTTGCTGAAGAAGACACTTAGAGATATGATGCAAAAGGAAGAAGAAAGATCTTAGGGTTCGACATACAGGAATACGAGAGGAGGACAAAAAGGACATGACATAATGAGTGCTTCCAGAAGAGGCTGGCTCATGGTGTCATTTACAAACAGAAGGTTAAGCAGAATGGAAATTGCTTTTGGATTTGACTCAAAAAAGTTTTGATAAACTGAGAAATCTGTAGTTTCTCAGGGCTTGAGAGGAACAGAAGACGGTTTTTAGAAGATTAACGAGAACGTAGTAATGCAACAAAAACATAGAAAACATAGACTACAGACCACTGGCTTGAAAAGCTCATTGCATATAGAAATATTGTAGTGTATTTACTCAGAATTTAGCATTTGGAATCAGGCAAATGCAGGCTGGAACCCTACTGAGCAAAATACTTAGTTTCTTCATCTGACAAAAAATGAAAATTATAATAGTACCTACCAAAAGAGTCCTTGTAAAAATAAATAGTATAATATATGTAAAATATTGAAGGCAGTGTTTGCATATGGTAAATGCTCAATGAATGATATATATTATTGTGGAATTATAAAAATAATAATAAGAAGAGAGCAAGTGATATATTAATATTTTAATATTTGTGCCTGTGTGTTTTTAAAATGGTTTTGTGCATGTTTAAAGGGGGAATATAGTGTAAATGTGTAATTTATGCCTTCTAGCATGCAATGCCTCTTCAGATAAGAACACTCTGTTTTTGCTTCAGGGAAAATACACTTTTCCTTTGTATATAACGGAGGCTCTTGTTAAGGCTCTGTTCTCCTCGGGGCCAAAATATGAAAAAAGTAGTTGGAGCCAATTCACCTTGATCTTGGTGTTCTGACAGACTTGAGCTTATTGTCTGGCTTTTTAGAGCTTTTCTGATTCCTTGGCCCTTTCCTGGTGCTTGGTTTTTGGTTTGTTTAACTACTCCTTTCATCCTTCTAATAAATTCTTTTTTTCATAGGTTGACTAGGGACAAGCTCTGTTGTTTGCAACCATGTAATTCTACCTGATATAAAGGGGAATTAAAAAGGAGTTAGGGATTCAAGATCTTAGGGAAAGAATAAGAGTGGTTAGAATGCAAAAACAATGGGTAGAGAAGTTACTCTGAAGTACAAGATAGGCCTCTTCCATCTAAGAGTACAACACCAGGGAAGAGAGAGAACAGAGTTATAGACAAGAATGTGTGGAAGCAAAACGTATTATAAAGGATTTATATGTGAAAGTACAGGTAGATGACCTTGATCTCAGTAAAGAAAAATATTACACAATCGTCCACCCTAAGTAAGAATGAAGGAGAGGAAGTGGGATCTTAAGAAGAAAGAAGGTATGAAATAATCACCATTAAGATCATCCGGAAAGAGAGAACTCATAAAACTAAAGGGTTTTTCAGACCTTGGCAGGAAAACCTTGCATTAAGTTATAGGGGAGAAAGCAGTGAATATCCTAATATTTTTTTCTCATTATAAAACCATTTAGTACCAGCAAGCTTTATCTAATCCAGGTTCCTTGTTCTCTGGCAGCAAGTTATAATGAAAAGTAATCTACTTTACATTAAGTAAGTTGAAAAATTAGGTTTTCCACCAAGTGACATGTTTGCATCTATAAGAGTGATTAAAATCTTGGGAATTAGTGGCATAGTATACAGTGAACTCAAAGCATGACATTCCCTAAAGAGACAGAAAAATAATCACATCCATGTCACATTTGTCAGAAAGGTACATGAAAGATTACTTATTACCTAATGGCTACCTCTGTCATTGAAATATTGCAGAGATTAAAAAAAACTTGAATTATTCATATACAATAGTATTACTTCAGAAAAAAATACCTTCTAGTTCCTACAGCTAATTTTATCTCAACTCCCTACACTATAACCAACCAACAAAACTTTTATGATGATGAAATATTCTATGACAAAGATGATTTAACACATATAATCTGTACTGTCCAATGCATTAGCCACATGTGCCTATTGAGCACTTGAAGTATAATAGTGCAATTGAGAAACCGAATTGTTAATTTTGCTAAAATTAATTTTAATCAGGTTATATTTAAATAGTCATATGTGGCTAGTGGCTATTGTATTGGACAGCACAGCTCTAGACTGTACATATCTTACTCATCTAGTGATGCTCTAAAATTATATATGCGTTATTGAAGAATAATCCCAATGGAAGACATAGATAATAATCCAAGAGAAGATAAAATAGCTAGGATTCAATTATAGTTAAAACTTGCTTGTAAAATGTTTACTAATTTTTGTTACATATACTAATGCTCTCATATAATTTCAGTTTAACTTAAAAAAAACTCTCAATTCTAAATTAAAGAAGGGAACTATTATCAAAATCATTATCATCCCAAAGTGTAATTTAACTCATATTTTTTTTAAAAACTGTGCAGTATATATAAATTCTTAAGAAATAGGTCCAATGTAAAAATGTCAGGGAACTGAGGACAGTGGAAGTAGGAGAGGAAAATTATTCTGATATTTTTATCCTTGCTTATATACCTAGCAATGCAATTGGAACTTTTGAGATTTTCTTGCTGCCAGACATTTCCAATTCAATGAAGAAGGTAGCATAAGTAATTTTAAAGCAGAATAGTAAAGAACATATGTGAAAATGCAAAGAAAGGAGAGATTAATTCAAATTGAAATGCCCTGATAAGATTCCAGGTGGTGAACAAAAAGATATGTTCCTGACAATGTAGATGTTAAATGAATTATCATGCTAAATTTATAAAATATGGGAAGATAAAGATTAATATCTGCTGAGACCTCTGTGTATAAGGACCTATTTAAAAAGTGGTTATTCATTAACATACATTTTCTTAGAGTTATGCAAGAAGAAAAGAATAGAAGATGTAATTTTTTATGAGATACTTCACAATGTGGAGAGAAGTAGATTATCTTTATTAAGATACAGAAGACATTTTCTTCAAGCATAATATTTTTCACAGAAGTAGAAAAGAATATGAGATTATTTCTTAAAGATAAAGAGAATTACTTTAAAATTAAATTTTATTTAATTGACACTTACTAGTTTGTTAAGAGAATGATTCATTCCTACCTTTGGAAGGCTTACTGATTTGACTGACATACTCACTAAATAAATTTTTATGAATTCTTTGCCTAGGCCAATGTCTAGAAGAGTATTTCCAACTTCTTCCTCTAGAATTCTAATAGTTTCATTTCTTAGGTTTAAATCTGTTACCGAGCGTGAGTTGATTTTTGTGAGAGGTGAAAGGTGTGGATCCTGGTTCAGTCTTCTACATGTGGCTATCCAGTTTTCCCAGCACCATTTATTGAATAAGGATTCTTTTCCCCAGTGTATGTTTTTGTCTGCTTTGTCAAAGATTA
>RJWJ010027377.1:5832-22346 GCA_004363605.1 Indri indri
TACTTTTTTCTATATATTTTTGGTTGTCCGATTAATTTCTTTCAATTTTTAGTAGAGACGGGGTCTCGCTCTCGCTCAGGCTGGTTTCGAACTCCTGAGCTCAAACAATCCGCCCGCCTCGGCCTCCCAGAGTGCTAGGATTACAGACGTGAGCCACCGCGCCCGGCCCCATTCTTTCATTTACTCACCCAACAAGGATTTTTTAAGCATTCTTAATCAAGAGTTGCAAGCACTGTGGAAAGTTCCAGGAAAACAAAACCAAAGAACACAGTTCCTTCCTTCAAAGGGCTCGCAAACCAATGGGATGGACAGGAGGGAATACAAGCTGGACACCGCAGGATGCAGCAGAGGCTCTAAGAGAACTCTGAACAAGTGTGAGAGCCGCAGAGAAGGGAGCAAAGCCATTCATGACAGTCACAGATGGCTGTCCACAAATAAAGTGCATGGCCTTCTCAACATACAAGGACAGGGACCAAGTCTGCCACCTCACAGTTCAAAGAAAAAGAATAACTAAAATTTGTTGAATGCTTACTATATATCAGAGGTGGCCTTTCTACATAGGTATTCATTTAATTATTACGAAAACCTTAAGGTGTTGCTGTTATTATTTAATATTATTATTATTTTTAATAACATTGTTCAGATGAACTAATATTATTTTTTTAATTTTCATTTTATATATGGAAGCTCAGCCACAGAGAAGTTAAATAATTTGCCCAAGGTCACACAGCTAGTCCATGGAGAGCCTGGATCTAAGATAGGCAGTCTAACTCTAAAGCCCACACCTCAACCATGCAAATATATTACCACCCCCAACTGTTAGCACACAGTAAGATGCTCAATAATTGATGATCAAATTAAAATTCAAAAAACTTTGCGATATCTGTTTTATTTATGAAAGGCGCTGGCCTCCTTTGAGGTTCGGAAGGTGCAGGTAGAGGGGAGGTCACCTTAGTGACCCCCGGTTAATAAAGCATCAATCCACCGTTAAAACAGCTGAGCAGGTCAGCTCCAACTTACAAATCCACTGTGTGCCCAATGTTCATTTAGAGGCCTGTAGTCTGAAAACATTTCCCCAATATTATCAGATGGGCTAAAGTGCCCTATCTACCACCAAAACATATTTTAATCTATAATGCTACTAAAATGTCACACATTTGCAATACCAGCAACCAAAGAAAATTTGACAAGACACTTTTTTATGTAACCAATGCTAAAGCCCCCAAAAAATAAGTTTAAGAGAAGATTAAGAGGTAGATGGACCCTTATATTAAAATCCCAAAGGGCTTGTGGTTTAGAGACAAAAATTTGTAGGTAAAGGCAACAATTACTATGTTTACTTTCCTTTCAGTAATATTAATAATAATAGCTAACATTTATTAAGCACCTATTACCTACTCTACTATTCTCATTTGTCCTCACAACAACTCTCTATGGTGTTATTACATTCCCACTTTGCAGGTGCAGAGACTGACACACAGGGAGGTTAAATGATTGCCCAGGATCACATAGCAGAGAGACCATCTGGCCCACACAGTCTGGCTCCAGAACGTCTGCAGTGAATATGTCTAAATATTCAGGTGAAAAGTAAATTTCTAAGGTGGAATTGACTGAGCATGGCCAGTGAACGACAGAAGTAAAGGAGAGAGAGAGGGGGAAACATAGGAAACAAGCTGCCATGCTGGGAGGATGAAGGAAATGGGGTCAGATGGCCCCTGGCACCATCCAATAGGTAGCCTTGAGCACTCAGGAATCTTGGGTGAAGGAGCAGTAAAGGGTGGGAAGCACTTGATTTATCACTCTTAATATTTTGACATAGAGTGTGGAGCCTTTCGTTCATTTGTCTTCCTGCCCCAGGCCCCCGAAATCTTTAGGAGTGGGCTGAAAATCTGTTAATACAAACTATCCAAAGAAATAATAATAAACCTGCATTTGCTCCTACCAACATTTTATCCCTTCAAGAGAAGGTAAACTCTTTAGCATTCACGCAGAGTCCCGCATTAACATTTGTATCTATATATAAAAGGTACTATTTTTAAAGGCATATGCATAAAAAATGAAATTCAAATGGACACACAGAGGCAGGGATCAAGTACTTTTCTCTGAAAATAAGACTCTAGACTCAAAATAATTATAATAGACATGAGTGATTTCTAAAGAATTTCATCTGCTGAATCAATATCTAATATTCTCGAAACGTACTCCAATTAACATCCAACTTTATTATGTTTTAACTCATGATAACCAGACCTTTGATTTAGAAAATAATAACTAACTCATATACACCAGTAATTATATTCTAGACAATAATTCAAAGTGTCTTATATTTACTAACTCATTTAGTATGTCTTTCTCTCTGTCTCTGTCTTTGTCTCTCTCTGCTTCCCCCCCTCTCTTTCTCTCTATGTATGTGTGTATGTGTTTATATAGAGACGTACACATATATATTTATATATACACATGTATCCACATTGATAACAGCTGATTTATACTAATCCAAGGATGATCAACCTCAGCACTATTGACTATAGTTGAGCCACATAACTCCGTTTTTGTGGGACATTCAGCAGCATCCCTGGACTTTACACACTAGATGCCAGTAGCAACCCCCAATTGTAACAACCACAAATATCTTCAGACATTGCCAATGTGCCAACCAGGGGGGTGGGGAGGAG
Source organism: Indri indri (assembly GCA_004363605.1). Taxonomy (NCBI): domain Eukaryota; kingdom Metazoa; phylum Chordata; class Mammalia; order Primates; family Indriidae; genus Indri; species Indri indri. The sequence goes on from RJWJ010027377.1 coordinate 8,508, forward strand.
AAGGCAAAATTACTCCCAGTTAAAAACCACTGATATATGCTAACTCATTTTCTGTGTGTGTGTATATTAATATATACATATGCACATGCAGGAATGTGTATATACATACATATGTGTGTGTATGCCTACACATTTCTATTATTCATGTCTAGTGAGAGAGGGAAAAATTATAATATGCATAAATACATGTAGGTAGGTAGATAGACAAACACATAAAAACCCAATGAAGTAGGTACTATTTTTAACATACACATTTTTCAAATGAGAAAACGGATACACAGAGATGTTAAGTAATTTGCCCAAGTTCACACAGCTTAGCAAAAAACAGATCCAGAACTTAAACCCGTAGGTTTTTATTCTAGCAGCCATGCTCTCAAACACTGAAATATACTATATAGTATAAAAAATTTAAGGAATAAATGAAAGTCTAAACTGGTCCTAGCACTCTGGGAGGCCGAGGCAGGAGGATCGTTTGAGCTCAGGAGTTCGAGACCAGCCTCAGCAAGAGTGAGACCCCATCTCTACTAAAAAAACAGAAAAAATTAGCCGGGCATGGTGGCACACGCCTGTAGTCCCAGCTACTTGGGAGGCTGAGGCAGGAGGATCACTTGAGCCTAAGAGTTTGAGGTTGCTGCAAGCTAGGCTGATGCCCTGGCACTCTAGCCCGGGCAACAGAGTAAGACTCTGTCTCAAAAAAATAAAAATAAAAAATGTAAAAAAGTCTAAACTAGAGTTCACTCATCTCTTTCTTGTAAGACACCATGGTATGAAAGATCACAGTATTTGATGTCTTGAGAATCTGGCTATGTCCCCTAGGCAAATTATTTACAATTATTTATAATTTTAGTAACGTATAGATAACAATTATGCAAAAATTAAGATAACTACGAGGATTAAATGATATACTGATTGTGAAAAGTAATCTGCAAGGCAGAGAATTAGCTTGCTTACAAAAATATTTCTTGGTGTGTAAATGCTAAAATTCTTGCTTCTATAATAACCAATAGCATTTACTCAGTATAAAATAGTACCATCATTTTTGAGAAATTGCTTTGAGAGTTAAAATGTAAGGATTTCCTGAGCTTTATTCTTGGGTCACAATGTTTAAATACTGTCAAATGGGTACGAATCTTAAGATATAGAGAGAAAATCACACACATTAGTAAACACAGAACCTCACAAACATCACAAAACACAGTATCGCACACTACGTAACACTACACAAAATGTCTCACACACATGTGTATATATATATATTCATATGTATGTGTGTATTTTATACACACACATACACACACACACACACACACATATATATACACGCACATAAAACAATTTTACAGAATTTTCCCTGTTTGGAGAGGAAGAGTTCAGTTGGAGTTTTTCTTGACCACAAGTAATTTTCAAATAATTTATGAAGAAAATAAAAAGCAGCTTTGACTGCTTCTAGGATTGTGTCCCAAGCAGCTCTCATGGTTAACCAAAATATGAGGGTTCTGCAATACATACACCTATCATCATGGCATTATTTCAATATATAAACCTGACAGGCAGTGAACAGCTCTTTAGAAAGTAATAACAAGTGCCTGGAGTCCAGAAGACCACAAAGAAAAATATTGAAATTTTAGGGGAAATGATCTAGGTTTCCGGTCTAAATAGCTCCCCAAATGCTGTGCGCAGTGATCTCCCAGAGTGCCCTGTTTTGAGTCAATGTAATTCTGCCTGTGGTTTCCTTCAATTACTGTAAGCACGACCTTAGGTTTCAGCAATGTGATAGCTGGGAACCCGAGCCCCAGCTAAGGCTGCCCTCACGACATCTCTTTACTAATTCATCTCAGGAGCTGGGATTGAGCCACGCTGAGGAGCAGAGAAGACGGCATTGTGTCCTCCCTGGCAAAGGCAGGACAACAACAGGCACTTCACACACAGAAATATGCTTGTCCCACCATTCAAAGAGAGCTATGTGCCTGCTGCCTGAACTGCAGTGTGCCTTGATACTGCATACAAAATCCCTAGAAAAGCAATCATTTTTAAGTGCAATTTTATTGCAGAAAGGCCTGAGTCTGCTGTTGTCTCTTTACAAATGTGTGATAATCCACTTCTGTCACAGACTGACAGAAGCTGCTATTTCATTTTTAGGCGTTGGGTTAGGCCTCAGGAGAATAGCTATGTCTCAATGGGTAGCAACAGCAGGGCTATTTCAAGACCTCGCTACATTTTAAAGGTGTTATTTGTCCACACAGACCTATAAATCACCATGCAACACCTTTTCTGAAGTATGTATGTGCCGGTCTGTAGAACTGCTAGACATTTCCAGGTGGACTGGATTCATTGGGAAGGCTTGGTACATCTTGCCAGACAGCTAATTTAAATGACTCTTTCTGGATTACGTATCGTAATAAAGGGGGAAGAAAATTTTCACAGATTTTAAGTCACTGTTATAAAACTCACTTAATGTAACTGACTATATCTTAACAAACGTTGCTCCCAATATTGTTTCTTGTGGGTTTTTTGTTTGTTTCTTCTTTTCTTGTGTTTTAATGCAGCTGAAATATTAAAGCATTTTCTTTTTCTTAATTTTCTTTTTTTTTCCTTTCAGGAATTTTGAGGTGCAAGCAAATGTACAAACAAAGGAAATATATTGCTGCTTTGCTATTATATAGCAACAATAGCAATCTCCTTGCATTTTACAAGAAGTTTCCTCTCTCTGTAGAGTTTAAATTTTTTTTACAATAAACATGTATTTAAAACAATATTTTGGGTTGGAGATGTTCTTAATGGAGAAGAGGGCTGTATTTTTCTCTTTGAGAATCTTAAGATAATGAGTTATTAAACTAGATGATCTGATAAAAAATTTCGCTGAAGCCCTCAGCCTACTAAAGGTTGAATTTTAATCTCCATAGCTGGACAGCTGAAATTCTTTTTGCATATCAATTAGATTTAGTCTCTCTACCTTATGGTGTTACCGTTCACAGATGGTTACTCCAGGGATGGATGCATTTCAGTAACAGTTTGAAATGCCCCTGGGTAATAAAGAGTGTAAATGATTGCTTGTGCCTTTGAAATAATGCAATGAGACTGTTAGCGGGCCATGGAATACAGCTGTGGACAAAGTCCACATTCTCTTTTAGGGCCTCATCTGCACTGTGGATTAAAGAAATTTTAAAATGCTGATTAACTGAAAAAAATAATAAATGCCATTCAAGATACTGGATTTTTTTTTAAACCCACAGCTTACTAGAAAAAGAGCAGCCTTTTGGACTAAGAAAAGGAAAAAGGTTAAATTCACAGATGCTCATTTTTCTGCCTAATTGCAGCAACAATGTGGGGTAAAATGTTTGAATTGGAGAAAAACCTGAAATGAGATCTTTAATTGGATACAGGATAAAGCAGAAGGTTCATCCACAATCCATCAGCACGGATATTATTTATCGTATGATTAAGTGGATGTGGAGTTTCAGGCTGTGCTTGATTGAACACAGAATACTGAAGACGTTTCCTCCTCTTTAAAATATTTCATTCATGCAAGACAGTACGTAATCAAGTATTGGGTGATAAGCAGTACAGGTGGTAAAAGCACAGTACTTTGGGAAGGAAAGAATAACATGAGCTACATTCATTAGGAATGCTTCGTGGAAAAAGCGGTTCTTGAGGGAAGTTAAGGAAGACTATTAATACTTTAAGGAGACCTGCAAAGTCACAGAAATGAGTATGAATGTGGCAGATAAAGGAAACACTGGCTGCCCAGAGTTCCAGGTTGACACAGAGGAATGGTGAGCGTTGCATGCCCAACTAAGGAGCTGACCTGCCAGTCATGAGGAGGCTACTGGCAAAAGGAATAACCTGTGGGGTATTTGAAGAACTGATCTAACAGTGGTGATGAAGATGGGCTGCAGGGAAGACCACAGAAGTGATTCTTAACCAAGGGTACATATCAAAATCGTGCAGGAATCATTCTACAATAGAGCTTGCCTTTATTTTCCAAAATTATCAGGTCACTCCACAGATTCTAATGGTAAGGAAGCCCAGGGCACATATATTTTGAAAATATTCTTGGAGAGATTCCAGTGTGATTACTGGTTATGAATCACTGGACCAGAGATTCTTAAAAAACAAAACAAAACCATCTTAGGAGAATATTGAAAAGGTGTTCCAGTAAGAATCTGCTCTTTGGTCCTGGCAACAGGAATGGAGAGGAAGGAATTAAGCCTAGAGTCACGGCAAAGGAAAACGCAACTGCACTTGGTAATGGGACTGGACGAAAGAGATGTCAAAGGTGAGTTCAGGGTATCAAGCTTACGTAAATGTAAGAATTTTGCTGACACTGACAAATTATGGGAAATGTTACTAACTGTGGTACACATAACCCCGAGTTGTCATTGAATTGGCAATAGTGTCTACGAAGAAATCGCTATGTAAGAGATCAAGACTAGAAACATGCCTCCTCAGCACCGAGACATTGGAAAAACTTATGAAAATGAGTGAGAAAGAAGAAGAGCAGAGCCAAGGACTGAACTTCAGCCCCTATTCACAGAGTGGAGCAATAAAGGGCACCCAGGGAATTTTGGAGGAAGAGAGGTAAGAGGAGAATGAGGAGAATGGAGAGCCATGGAAGCCAAGAGAAAAAGTCATTAAAAAGGGGTTAGGTCCAGAATATTCAGCACTAGAAAAAAAATATTATTGACTTTACCATAATGAACTTGGGGAAGTCAATCAAAAACCTTTAGAGTTGGGTGAGTCTCCACTCCATCCCTGATCTCAAACACTGGCAGTCTGACAAACATCTTAATTGACTTAATGGTCTCGGATTGCCTCTTTAGTCGGGTGGGCCTTGTTGACTCACTTAATAAGAGCAGTTTCACTACTGAAGCTCTTGGAATGTGACTGAACAATCATTTCTCAGATTCAGGTGTTGGATGAGAAATCAAATCCGGCCACATGCGGCTGTGTATTTCTTGGACTATATTATTACTATTTCAAGTAGTTTTGATTTCTTTAAAGGAAAAATAAATCAATAAAAGGTTATGACATATACCTACAGAAATAACTCCATAAATAGGAGAATTTACTCTAACATTGTTCAATTCTCTATTTTCTCGGTGCTGGGCCTCAGCAGCCACGTTTATACACACAAATCTGTCTTCCTGGTTATAGCAGATTAGACGGGAAGAAAACGCCTGATCCCAGGTGGGCTGGTCAACTTCTCTCTCCCTGGCAGCTGGAATTGAGATTTAAAAGCACTACTCTCTGTTAACTGCTTGAACTGCAGATGAATAGTCTCAGGAACTGTGAAGCATCCATCTCCCACCATGACCACAGGGAAGGAGAAAAAGGGAAACCGGAGGTAGGGAAGAAAGACACAGACGTGTGGGCAGAGGTAGGGATGCCCCTGAAACTCACACTTCTCTGGGTATTGCTCACCCTGTGCCTCAGTGAGCTGTGACTCAGCTGCTCTCAGTCCCTGCTCCTCTTCCTGCTGCTGTCTCTGTTGCCACAACTGGCATTTCTGTTGCTTTCTGTCTGTGTCTCACAAACTCCCCAGGGGAGGATCTGACCAAGTTTGTTTGGTCATCACCTAATATGACATAACCATAATGTACAGTTATAAGCCTAGGGATGCATGAGAACATGACCTTCAATGCGTCTACTCTTGCAATAAATACTGAGCAATTTATTGTGCTTGGGTTGGCATGTACATGTCTCCAAATTAATAAGAATGAAGAATGTAAGCAATTTAGGCGAAGCTGTACCACAATCCAATAACCATATTGTAGACAAGTAATTAACGAGTTGCACCTGGCGAGAAGGCAGGCATGCAGCCAGGGGCTCCGGAACGGTCAGAAGGGCTGTCAGGGTACAAAAGACTGCCTACGAGAAGGAAAGGGACTATCTACTGGTAGAATCCGTGTAGGCTCCATCGCTGGCCTCTGCCGCTCTGCAAGAGGGCCTCTAGGGGAGCTGGAAATCCGTGCTTCTCTCTGGGAACATGCTACACTGTTTCATCCTTTGTGCAGAAATTTCTGGTCACATAAATCTCAGTCTTCTTTGATAGCAAGGAAATCTCATATCTTTAAGCAACTGTGACTGCTATTATCTTTCTAGCAATCCCACCACCATCTGTTTTGATGCCTACACAGAAAACATAAGCCAGTGGATCTTACATTTTTTTCAAGTGTTTGCTGAAAGACAAAGATTTACCAGAATTTCTGAGAAGCTTGATACAGTTATATTAATACAGGGAAGGGCTATAATGAAAATGACAGGGAAATATTCAGACAGAAGAGTCAATGAATTTGCCGGAAGTCTCGTATGCCTTCCTTACCTACAGAAGGGGTTATCCTCTTTAGACTACTATCTCTGAACAACAGTAGGCATATTCCTACCTATTTTTTAAGATATCACTGTGAAATATCAGAATATCATACACTTACCACTGTCATGGACCAACCCAGGGCTCCTGAGTCAGGCTATGCAGGTCTGCACTGCGTAACTTCAGGGATAACATTTCCATCACTACTCCCCAAAGCTGTGCAACACAGCAGCCCTGGAAATTACTTACCTATGGCATGGAAAAGCAAGAACATGAATTCATGATGTTAACAAGCAGTGCACTCGTACAGGTAAAGAGAAGTGTTTTACCTACATGTCCTTTCAGATTCTCTCTGCTCAGCCAAGCCCAGTTCACTTAATCCCCATCTTTATCCACTGGCCGCTCTAAAATTGATTAGGCATCTCCTAGGATCTTCCTGTTTGTACAAAGTGAGCCTAGGCTAAATTCTTAAGGTCAGGGGAAAAAAATATGCCTTTTCTTCTTATTTCCTTAGATAAACGCTTCACACAGGACACAATGATGGACCAGCACTGCTACTGTCTGATCGTGTCCCCCCAAAATTAGTGTGTTGGAACTTAATACCCAATGTGATAGTATTAAGAGGTGTGATTGGTATTAGGAGTAGTAGGGCTCTGCCCTTGTGAATGGGACTAGTGCCTTTATAAAAGAGGCTTGAGGGAGCCTGTTTGCTCCCTTCCACTGTGTGAGGATGCAGAGAAAAGGCACTACCTTTGAAGCAGAGAGTGAGCCCTCTCCAGACACTGAATCTATGACACCTTGATCTTGGACTTCACAGCCTCCAGAACTGTGAGCAATAAATTTCGGTTGTTTATAAGTTACACAGTCTAAGGTATTTTGTTACAGCAGCCTGAATGGACAAAGACAAGCACTATCAGGGAATCCCAAGCTGGTTACTCTCTTCTTAGGATCACATGACCAGAATTCTTCTAAGTCAGACAGGGTCAATGTATTGCCTTAATTCTTATTTTTCATCTTTTAAACTCTGATATTAATCTTCTTTTTCTTGAATCACATAAGACATTTATAACCCCAACTTTATTGTTCTACATTTCAGATCATTTTCTGGCAATGCTTCTTTGACAAAGCATACAAATTTAGCAACATGAAACAATATACATTTCTTGACTTCAAAAAAATTTGGTTTCTCCTATAATATAAAAACATAAAAAGCAGCTTGGATTATTAACTTGTGTGACTTATGTAAGTTACAGAGTTACATGAATTACTAAATTATGTACAGCATGCAAGAACATACAATGGTATTAGTGCTATCATTCATAAGAGACCAGCCCATTGTCACAGAGAAAATCTTTACCGATGAACAACACTAACTCCAATATTACCCAAGATCTGTATTTAATACAGTATAGGAGCATCATGGTTCCTTATTCAAAGGATCAGGCTGTGCAGAAATTGCCTGTCCCATGTAACAGAGCACAAGAGACCCAAAGCAGGATGGAACAATAAATGAAATGCTTACAGATGACCACTTATTCATTTTACATTAGGGAATGCCTGATTCATATTTTTGTTATATAATTATGCAATTCTTACCATGTTAAATTTTAATATTTTAAGAAAAAATAACAGCCTATAAACATTCCCTGTGGAAGGTCACATGATCACATGTAGGAGTTTCACCAGGAAAGCTCCTACATGCCTGCCTGCCAAGTAACCTTGACAGGGAGCATAACTTGGTGAACTTGACATGATTCAGATCATGATCCATGGACTGAGAAACTTTATCTCATTCCAGGCTCATTCGGTTTCGAAGATGCCCTTGCACGTGAATCAAACTCCCAGGAAACTGATGCACGAGACCAGAATAGACATTAGTTCTATAATAAAAATTATATAACTGCCAAGAGGTCAGAGAAGGATGTCAGTGGGAAAATCACATTCTCTGCTCAAAGGCAGGCTCTCCAGCAAATGAGTTATCAGGCGCCTGTTGGGGGGAGCATGGAATTAAAATCAGTATGAGATTTGCCTGATTCGAGTATAATTACATCAGGCCCCCAAAACCTAGTGTGTCTGGCTCCACAACACAGGCCTGTCAGTCTGACCACTGCAGCAGCCAGGAAGGATCACCCACCCCTGCTCAATGCCTGGGTGGACATCTGCTTCTCTGACTCTTTTTTTCCTCTGCTTCCCGTTTTAAACAAGGCTGATTACCGCAGCCTTGATATAGATAGTAATATTTTTCTTAAGAATATTGTATAGTCAAAACTGGCTGATTGGCCGGGAGCGGTGGCTCACGCCTATAATCCTAGCACTCTGGGAGGCCGAGGCGAGTGGATCGCTCAAGGTCAGGAGTTCAAGACCAGCCTGAGCAAGAGCAAGACCCTGTCTCTACTAAAAAATAGAAAGAAATGATCTGGACAACTAAAAATATATATATAAAAATTAGCCGGGCATGGTGGCGCATGCCTGTAGTCCCAGCTACTCGGGAGGCTGAGGCAGAAGGATCACTTGAACCCAGGAGTTTGAGGTTGCTGTGAGCTAGGCTGACGCCACAGCACTCTAGGCCGGGCAACAGAGCAAGACTCTGTCTCAAAAAAAAAAAAAAAAACAAAAAAACTGGCTGATCTAGGCCGGGCACAGTGGCTCACACCTATAATCTCGGAACTTTGGGGGATCAAGGTACGAGGATCCCTTGAGGCCAGGAGATCAAGAGCAGCCTGGGCAATATAGGGTCGAGACCCCCATCTCTCCAAAATATAAAAAAATTAGCCAGGCATGGTGGCGCATGCCTGTAGTCCTTGCTAATCTGGAAGCTGAGCCAGGAGGATCACTTGAGCCTGGGAGCTGGAGGTTACAGGAAGCTATGACTGGGCACTGCACTGTGAAGAGAGTAGCCTTGAAGCAGATGTTAAAAAACAAAAAAACTGAGTGAGCATTAAGGTGAGTAATGAGTGATTTTAATCACAGATCACTTAACCTTAAATAGCACAGAAATTCTTCTTGGCAAATCTTAACTACCAAGAAGGAAGTATAACTGTCTGATAATTAATCAAATATTAAAAATGGGCTGGGCGCGGTGGCTCATGCCTGTAATCCTAGCACTCTGGGAGGCCGAGGCGGGCGGATAGTTTGAGCTCAGGAGTTCGAGACCAGCCTGAGCAAGAGCAAGACCCCGTCTCTACTAAAAATAGAAAGAAACTGGCCAAACAACTAAAAACAGAAAAAATTAGCTGGGCATGATGGCGCGTGCCTGTAGTCCCAGCTACCCGGGAGGCTGAGGCAGGAGGATCGCTTGAGCCCCGGAGTTTGAGGTTGCTGTGAGCTAGGCTGATGCCAAGGCACTCTAGCTCAGGCAAGAGAGGAGACTCTGTCTCAAAAAAATGTATATACATATATTAAAAATGGTGGCTAAGGGGAAAAAACACCACCACCTACTGACCTTTCAGTGAAATGGGAGTTGTGGATTTCAGAATTCAGAATTCTCTGTTCTTGTTCCCATGAATCTATCAATCCAGCTGCCTTCCAGTCCTAATCTTACTCGGTCTCTCTGGTTCTGGAAAGCTTCCCGCGCGGTTTCCATGTGCCGCTGTCCGATCGTCCCTGTCACTCTCTGCCCACGCTCCTCTGGCTCTTTGCTGCACGCTCCTCCTCAGCCGGCCCTGCAGGGCTGGTGCCGCCCCTCAGAACCCTATCCGCGCCTCTTTTCCTTCCTCCTCTACTTAATCGCTCTCACTCCCGTGACTTCGGGGACTACTTATACATAACACAGTTATTTGAAGCCACACAAAGTGCATAACCAGATCAAGACACATAGCAATGGTGCCTCGTTGTTCGTTTTCTTGCTTTTGCATTAGTCAGTCCCGAGATTCAGAAGAGTACTTGCAGCTGCCTACTTGGTACCTTCACTTTGATGTTACTTCGCTTTAACTTTACCTGCTCAAAACATTTTTTTCAATCTCAAATCTTCTCTCCCATGACATCTACCTGAGTTCATGGTATCACCATCCACCTGCTTTCCCAAGTTGAAACTTTGGAAGCCACCATGGATGTGAGGCTCTACGGGCCAAATTACAGTGATGACTATGTAACAGTAATTGTTAATAATATGCAAGGGAAGATTGCAAGGTTGGTTGCTAAATAAGCCTGACAAATAACTTATGCTGGTGGCATGATTAGAAAGAAGAGTGAAAGGGAAGAATGAATAGGTTATGAGTGAGCCTTTATTTGTATGTGTATGTCATTTATGATTATAAATATGGAAATCTGATTAATTCTGCTTTTCCCACTCAACTCTAAGTTCTAGGAGGGCAGGACCCGTATTGCTCATTGTTGTACTCCTGGCACCTAGTACAGTGCCACCCGTATAGTAGATGCTCAGTAAACGCTTGCTGGATATGTAGTTGCTAACACAATTTGCTGAAGACACAACTGATTTCTACTTTGATCAACATAGTATTACAGAATGCCATAGACAATATCACACTAATAGGACCACAAAACTAAAAAATGTCTAGTGGAACAAATAGAACTTTCTCAGCTTATCTGTTGAGTCTTCAATTCACCATTTCATCAGAAATTTCTCTATCTCACTAGATCAAAGATTCTGATTATAATAATGACTTTCACCTCAGCAGAATTAAACTGGCTTTGAAGGCCATTTATTATTTTAAAAGCCCTTAAGATTAAACAAGTCTCAAAAGTCTCTGATATCAAATTTCCTGGCCATCAATTAATCAGGAAAGTATGAGACAAGCAGAGAGAGAGGTCTAATCAAGATCTTTGAACTAAAACAAAACAAGACCACCAGCCTGAGCAAGAGCAAGACCCCATCTCTACCAAAAATAGAGAGAAATTAATTGGACAGCTAAAAATATATATAGAAAAAATTAGCCGGGCATGGTGGCACATGCCTGTAGTGCCAGCTACTCGGGAGGCTGAGACAGTAGGATTGCTCGAGCCCAGGAGTTTGAGGTTGCTGTGAGCTAGGCTGACGCCACGGCACTCGACCTAGGCAAGAGAGTGAGACTCTGTCTCAAAAAAAAAAGAAAAAAAGAAAAAAAAAGAAAACAAGACCAAACAAACAAAAAACAGGAGAAAACTTCTTTGAAAGCATTCCACCCAAACATCCACTGAAGAAAATGGCTCCCAATTCCCTATGACCAAAGCTGACAAATCAGACTGGGTAAAGATAAATATATTAATAATTTATGTACCAGAATGAATGTACCTATAAATATATTGTCATGATATACAAATATACAGACATCAGAAATCTGCTATCTTCTGGCACTTTATCCTAAGCCCTTTTCCTTAAAACCCTGCATTTATAGAAATAATATTCACTCCAGACTTCAACAACGAAAAACTTCCTCTCCCTAACCCTTCAAATCTAACTGATCATTAAACTCGATCAACTCAGTCCTCTAAGATTCAGCTCAAAAACTGCAGTCTCTGTGTAAAGTTACTGGCTCTCTGTTGCAAATGCATTCTGCATATTATCATGTATTATAATAAAGTATTATAATTATTTTACCATCTCCCCCTTCCTTCTCTCTTCCAAGAGAAGCAGCTAATTAAAGTTTTTCAGGATCTCCTGTGGACTAACTGGGCTTAACACCGTACCTGATAACTTCACTGATACTCAACAATCCTAAATCTAAATAAAGAAGAAACAGAATTTGGGAACTTGAACATAGGATTTTGATAGCAAAGATGAACCCCCCCACCCTTTTTTTTGTGAGACAGAGTCTCACTCTGTCTCCCAGGCTGGAGTGCAGTGGCATCAGCCTAGCTCACTACAACTTCGAACTCCTGGGCTTAAGCAACCCTCCTGCCTCAGCCTCCCCAGTAGCTGGGACTACAGGCCCGCTAATTTTTTCTGTTTTTTTGTAGAGACGGGGTCTCACTCTTGTTCAGGCTGGTCCGGAACTCCTGGCCTCAAGCAATCCTCCCACCTTGGCCTCCCAGAGTGCTAGGATTACAGGTGTGAACTCTTTCATCCCTCTGACTTTGTATCTTTCTGCGGCTTTTCCTCTTCCATGTTTTGTCACATCTACATCATTGTCTTGTGTCAGAGAGCTTTCCTCATGACGTCAGCGATGTGTAGCTGTGGGCACTGCATGGATGTACTTCACATTATGGCTCTTTTACTTCCTCCTTTCTCCCTCACTCTGTCCCATATCAGAAGCAAAGTCCACAACATGTAGGAGTTCAACGCAAAGTGCTAAAATACACAGAGATAATATATGCATAGTGGTATTGATTGTAAGATTGACAAGAATTAAAGAATACTGCTTTCAAGAAACTCTGGTTTCTATACCTAAATATATTATTCAACCATCGGGAAAGAGCCAACACTTTCCCAGATAAGAGACAATGGCATTTGCCCCCACCCATACTAATGCCATTGGTATCTGTCCACCAAAGTATTATAAATGGATGATTTCATATTTGAATATAAAAGAGGGGAGCTCTGCACTCTGAGGTGACTGATAATGCAGTTTTGCTCTCTGACGGGGTTTTTAGAAAAGTGAGGGAGAGAAAGTGATTCTGAGTAGTTTGGATTAATATTTGAATCTGAATCTTTATGAGGGAAATGGGCTTAACTTGCTATATAAAAGATTTCAGCAGGTAATGGATTTTTTGACAATGTTATGCATGTATAATAGATAGTATATTAACCTGACTGGATTAATGAAAGCAATTACCAAGTGTTGTTACTGTAAGTGAAATAGTTTCACTATATAACACGTCCTGGTGATTCTTCATTTAGCACAGAAGAAGTCAGAAGCTATTTGACAAAATGTTCCTTATACCTAAGAAGGTATATCTTGCTGGTTTAAACCATAATCTTTGGCATTCACACCCACTATGGATTTATACCCTTTTGTACACTCATTAAGCAAAAACATTTTTCATGAGTGAGAAAGGAGAAGTCTTACCATTTTGCTAGCAAAAAAGCCACTGTCCTATTGTGATGTGCTAATATTCACCTTGGGAAGAATAATTTATGAACTCAAGCCTCTATATATATGCGATTCAGCCACTGTGGATTCAAATATGGTCACAACAATCTATTTACATGTAAAATTATGAAGGATCGAAGAACTAATTATGAAAGACAATTTTTGTCTTTTTTCCCTACCCCTTCTTTCTTCCCTCCCCTTAGGGAAGAATGTCTTAAAGATTATGTACAAGAGGGTAGGGAAGAATTTCTTTAAAAAAGCAGAAAAATATCCCGCCTGTAATTCTAGCATTTTGGGAGGCCAAGGCAGGAGGATAGCTTGAGGCTAGGAGTTGGAGACCAGACTAGCAAGAACAAGACCCCATCTCTACAAAAAAAGACAGGAAAATTAGCTGGGCATGGTGGCACACACCTGTAGTCCCAGCTACTTGGGAGGCTGAGGCAGGAGGATTGCTTGAGGCCAGGAGTTAGAGGTTGCAGTGAGCTATGATGATGCCACTGCACCCCAGCCCAGGCAACAGAGCAAGTCCCTGTCTCAAAAAAAAAAAAAAAAAAAAAAAAA
>RJWJ010027378.1:0-22232 GCA_004363605.1 Indri indri
CATGCGTGTGCTATTGAAGCCATAGGCAAGAGAACACCCAGAAGAGAGAGGCAGAGGGAAGTGGAGCCCTCAATGGTGTGGAGTCCAGCCTGGGAGGTCCTGGTGGAGGATAGTGGCAGGGAAATGGTTCCAGAAAGCCAAGCTGAGGCAGGTGAGGCTGAACGTCAAAGGTGGAGAAGAAGGGGGATGTTTTACCCTAAAAATGCAGTGAACTAGAACTTGAAGAATACTACCATAGCCTGGGCATGTCAACCTCACCTTCTGCCCCAGGTAGGTCCCACTTCACTACTGCAGCCTCACGAGTTTTCTCCAGGCCAGTAGCACCCAGAACCCCAGGCTCTGGGCACCCGACTACCCATTGGCACCTGTTCTTGGTGAACCAGCCCCCACCCCCAGAGCCTAAGCCCTCCCACCCCACTCCGCCCCACCCAGGAAAGACCAGAGTCCTCAGCATCCCAGCCCCTAGATCAGGCATTTCCCAAATGTCTGCTCTGGTGGCGTCCCAGTCTTCACCTCTGAGTTGTTCCTGACTCACTTGGGTCCTTTCCCCTCTGTCCCTCCAGGGGCTGGGAACTATTCTGAGTGGAGAGAGCATTGCAGGCCCTCAGTACTGACCTCTGTCCTCCTGTAGGCTGGGATTGTATGCACAGCACACTCCTTCCAATAAAAACCCCAAACTCACTGGCATGAACCTCAGGCAGGGCTACCGTAGCCCTGGCCCTGAATTAGGGCTGGGATGTGGCAGAATTTGCTAAGGGGATGGGAGCAAGGCCATGATGCCCCAGAAGGCCAGGCTTGGGGCCAGTAGCTGGCTGGGATGACTTCCTATCTTCCCCTAGGCAGGGACCTAAGGCAGCTCTTGCCTAGCCTACACAGGGAAATGGGACTTCTGCAGAAAGGTTCAAACTCTGTAAAGGTAAGCCATGGTAGAGGAAGACAGATGGGAGCAGTGTGGAAGAAAGGAAGTTCTCTGACTTATGAAGACTTGTCGCTGCAACTCTGCCTACCAAACCCAGAGATTTAAAAGGGGAAGGAGCTGCATGGATTCAGGCTATCAAGAAAGGACATCATTAAAAATCAACTCAAAAGGCAGTGTTGACCATGTGCTCTAAGACCAGCCTCTGCTAGGCCACCTGTGACAGAAACAAGGGAAGAAGCCATCCTTACCTACAGAAAGGAGACATTCTTCCTTACAAGCACCTTCTCCCATGCTCTCAGGACCTGCCCCCAGGTCCCTCTGCCAGCCCCCAGCCCTGGAGTCAGAGGCAGAGGAAGCCTTGCTCCTGGAAAAGGCTGAGCTCCCCTTCCGTGTCCTCAGCCCAGGGCACTCTCATTCCCTCCCATCCTTTAGGTCTCTGATGCCAACTCCTCACGGGAACCCTGGGACTGCATCAGGCTCTGCCCAACACCATTGTGTCCCCTTATCACCCCAGAGGAAATCATATTATTTATTTACTTATTCACTTATCAATTGTCTGCACCCCACTAGAATCTATTTTCCATGAGGGTAAAGATGTTGCCTTGTTCCCTTTGGTGTCCCCGATCCAGACAGTGCCTGGAACCCAGCAGGAATCATCCCAGGAGGTACAAAGGGATGGCCCCATCTTGGAAAAGCACAGTCTTTTCCAAGGGGAGGCAGAGACCTGCATCCATGAAGGGGCTAGAGAGCAGCTTAGCACTAGGAGAGTGTTAGGGACCCCCGCAGTCAAAAAAGGCTTTGCAGGGTAGGTGACCCTCCACAGGTCCAGAGTGATGGGAAGGGGTGGGGTGGAGAGGAGGGGTGGCACGCCAACTGGGAATCCTTTCACAGAGCCCCGCTGGCCATGACGGGTGGTGTGTGGGGCACAGGGAGGAGCCTGCAACAGCTTTGGCAGCAAGGAAGCCATGGCTTTGTAGGGAGGCCTCCACGTGGGGCCTCTTCCCTGGCAGTGCCCCGGCATCTTTGGAAATCAGTGTCTTGGTTGCAGCAGCAATGGCAGCATAAATCATATGGTGGTAGTGTCGGTGGGAAGAGAACAGGGGACTCAGGAGAACTGAGTTCTGGTCTTAGCCTGGGCATTTGTACACTGTGCAGGTCACCTGACCAATCTGATCCTCAGTTTGTCCATCTGTAAGGCCAATGATCCACTTAGCACTAAATATTTATTGAGCACTTACTGTATACCAAGTCCTGAACAAGGCACTGGGATTAGAGTCAGCATTTAACCAGACATGATCCCTCCTCTTGAAGCTTGCAATCTTGTGGGAAAGCCACACATTAAACAACAAACAGCCTCACCTGCAAATTTGTCATTTCATATTTCAGGAGTGTTATGAAGAAAAGGTGTCAGGTGCTGTGTGAGGAACTGGCAAGAGGGCTCATTTAGATTAAAGATCAGGGAGGGCCTTTTGAGGAGGTGATAGTTCGTCTAAGACCTGAGATGAGAAGACGTCAACCAGGGGATAAGTGGGGGAAAAGCATTCTAGACAAGGGAACAGCAAGGCCAAAGGCCCTGAGTTGGGAAAGTGCTTGTCTTGTTCAAAACCCCAATGATTGGCTGACACGGCAGGAGTGAGACTGGAAGGGACAGGTGGGGACAGCCTGTGCACAGCCTGAGGGCCAGGGTATCCTGAGGCAGATGCAGACCTGCTGAGAGTCTAGGCCAGGTGGTAGCCTAATCCAGTCCATACCTAAGAAGATCACTGTGGCGATGGCTCGGGGGAGGACAGCGCAGGGCTGCAGACAGCAAGAGATGTTGGCGGCTTAGATGAGGGTGGTGGTGGTGGAGACGGAGGGAAGTGAGGCGAGTGCGCTCTGGACATTCCGGGAGGTAGAACCCACAGGACTTGGCAGTGGATGGCTGCGGCAGGTGAGGGAGAGGGATCAGGGACCACTAGCTGGTTTCTGGCATGAAGTAAACATGGATGGGGCTCATAGGGGAGGAACTGATGGGCGGGCAAGACCAGGAGGCCCAGGAGCTCAGTTCTGGACGTGCTACAGCAGTGAGTCTGTGGCGTTCCCAAGGAGAGCATTTAGAAGGCCGTCTGGAGCCCAGAGGAGTGTGCTGACCACAGGTGCAAGCTCTAGAGTCAGTGCATATGGTGAGCCACAAGGTGAGATTTCCATTGCTTACATTTAGATCGCAGATGACAAAGGAGCTTTGCCAGGCTCCATGCCATTGGCAGGAGAGAGGACGAAAGGCTGCAGACAGCTCGTTAGAGAGGTGGGATCTCCAACTCCCTGTTTGATCTGAGGCATTGGGATAATGGATTCTAGTGAGTTTGTCCCCGTGAGTGGGGGTCTTAGAGCTTGAAGAGTGGCTGGGAGGAGCCATTGGGAACTTCCGGAGGCCGATTAGAGGGAGCAGAGCAGCTTGAGCGGGAGGCAGGGCTGATGGGGACAGAATCGAGGGCTGCCGGATTGAAGAGCTGGGTAGCTGCTCCCTGCGGGGCCTGGGGCCAACGCTGGCCAGGAGTTTTAGCCAGTCTCACCCCAGTTGGAAGGGTTAATAAGTCTCCTCTTCCTCCTCCTCCCCCCTCTTTTTCTTATTGTTTTTTAAACCACGGATCAAATCCGCTCTCTGGCCTGCCACTAGATTGCACCTCAGAAACTCAGACCACACAGTTTGGCCAAGAGAGCCTGAGAGAAAACCATTCCATGCGACATGGGGTGTCGGGAAGGGAAGAGGCAGAGGCTGGCGGGCGGCAGCAGGGGTGACACTGTGGTAGACGACCCAACCCAGCAATCCGTCTCCTTCCAGTCACTCTTCCCTGGAGTGTCCCTTCAGCAGGGACAAGGTTTGGACAAGAGGCCCCCAGGGGAAGAAACCCAGGCCTCAATCCCAGAGACCTGGGTTGAAAACCACTGGCCAGAGAGAAGTTTGACAAAGTTTTCCCTGATGGTGACTATGAAGCTGTGATTACTCAGGGCTCCTGGCAGAGCTCCTGGCGCAAACCACAGGAAGTGACTGGTGTGGCAGTTAGAGTGCCTGAGAAGTCCAAGTCCTGGTTCAGACTAGGGTGGGGCTCTTCCCATTGTCCTGTTTCCCGTCTCCTCTTCTCAGCCCCAGGCTGGGCCTCCGCCAGCCTCAGCAGGCCCAAGCGTGGCCCTAATTCCAGCATGGCAGGGACCCATTATCTGTTCTCCTCTTCTTCCAGGTACATGGGAGATGACACTTCCCTATTCCTTAGGAAGTAAGAGTGGCCAAGTGACTTGCTTTGACCATGAAATGTGAGCAGAAGTGATGTGCGTGCCTTCTGGTGGAAAAACTTAACTGGCCATGCTCAGGCCGGCACCTCCCTCTCTGTCCTTGTCACAGCAGCTGTGGAAGCTCCTGTTGATGTGGAGGGGAAGCATTAAGACAGGACATGGAAGACCCAGCCTTGGCAAGTCGCCCACACCTTGTTACGTTAAGTCACCAATATCAGGGGTTGTCTGTTACTGAATTGTAACTTAGTCTATCCTGATACCTTGCTGGTCACCAAGTGCCTTCTGTGGGGGAGAGAGGGAAAGTGGATAAAGGGTAGAAAATCATCTTCCAGAAGTCTATAAAGCAACTAGGGGAAACGATATCCTTTTTTAAACTTAATTCTGATCGGCAAGAAGAAATTAATTAGAAAAGTAAAGTGAGAGGAATTCTAATGAACAGTGACCATTAGATAGCCAGTGAGATTGCCAAAAACGCTGACGAAAATAGTCATTCATTAATTCAGACATCGGTCAGTCCTTCTCTGTTTACTCGCATAACAGTTATCTGTGAATGTCAAACACGATGCTATGACGGGGGACATGGAGATTAAAATAGAAGGCCACTGCCCTTGAGAAGCTCATAGATTAAGAGAGAGCAGAGGCCCTTAGGGCCCTAGAATCTTAAGACAAATGCTGCCAGGAAAATCAGGAATGATCATGATGAGGAAAGGAAAGAGAAAGAGCTTAGATGGGAGAGGTGCAGACACAACAGGAGGAGAGGAGATCAGAGCTCAGGTCTTAGTCATTCATTCCACAGGCATTTATTGAGCATCTACTATGTGCCAGACATTGTTCTAACTGTTAGGAGGATACAAGGGATGCAAGGAAGTCCTGGAGAGAATCAATATTGGATGATGGTGTGGTAAGTGTGTAATAAGGGTTATGAAGAGTGGCTGGGGTTAATATGGAATGAATGGCTCTACCCAGGCATTTGGGAAAGGCCTTGGTGTGTGCAGACTGAATACAAGTTCACCATTCATTCATTTATTCATTCATCCCACTTTTGGGCCCTGGTAGACCTAGGAGGGAGCTGTCTGGGAGGGGTCATGCTAGACACAAGGGCCCAGAGTCAGGCTGAAGTGGGGCAGGCATCTCCCCAGGGTGGCGGCATCATAGCTGCAGGAATCATGCATCCTGGGGACAAGGAGAAGCCACCAGCCTGAGCCGAGCAATGTTAAGGGATGAGGCAAGGGCTTTGGAAGGGGACAAGTAACATTGTCAAAATCTGAAATGATGGGTCAGTTCATAAAGGAAGGCATGGGGGGCTGGGGGAGCTTTGAGGAGACTGAAGCGCGTGCACAGCCTGGCTGTGGTTGATGCTGGCTGCGTAAAGGGACCGGGGATTGCTGGCCACAATGTGCTGGACTGATTTAGGCTAAGAAAATTTTATAAAATTTTAAAATCACAAAAATAGACCAATTTTTGCTTTAAAAAAAGGTGGGGGGAGATCCACATGAGGCAAGGGTCACAGACTTCTCCAGAACAGGCAGAAGTTATTACTGAGCTTTGGTCAGTACCAGGGAGTGTCAACCCCCGCTGCCCTGCTAATGAGCAGTGAGAGGTCATGTCCCAGGGTGGCAGCCAGGGCCCTGACCACTGAGTCTGGGCAGGCATCTCACAGCCGCCAAGAGCTGAGTTTTTCTGACTGGGGCCACTAGACTACCAGGCTCATACCTTGAGGAGGAGTGGGGACCCCCGAAGAACCTTCTGAAACTGCTGCAGACAAGGTCACTCCCACAGACCCAGCTTCTGGGGCTCTGGAACCCTGCATCCAGACTTCTCTCCTTGGGCCAGGACTCCAGGGCCATCATGGCACTTTTCACATGTGTGTGTGATTTCTTGGTTTATATTGGTCTTTTTCTGTCTTTAATTAAATTTCTTTTGGAAAAAATCCATCTCCACAGAAAAAAGGGATTAAAAGTTTTCGGTTTTGTTTTTGATTTTTGTTTTTACTCCATCTGTGCCATGGCTTGGGGCCCTTGGTGGACTGATTTTCACACTGGGGACAGCAGGTACCTGATTAAGCTGCATGTGTGGGGGACTGGGGAGATGGGTTGAGTGAGGTGACAACTTGAGGCCAGAAAGGTAGCACGGCCAATGAAAACGTCTTCCCCTTAAGCTTACGTACACTTACTCTAAATGCCTGCCCTCAGGGAGCTTCCCAAAGGACAGAGTCCCAAAGGCCCCCTGCTGTCAGCCCTGCCCCCTCTTTGGCCTGCTCCCTCCTAGACCCTTTCCTTTTGTCCCAGCCTGGACACTCCATCTTCAAAGCAGTGCTTGCTCCTAGGAGAGCCTCCTGGCCTCCCAGGCCACACGGCCAGCCTGCCTGCCCCGCCAGACCTTCTAAATAGCTTGTTTTTATTAAAATTCTTCTGCATGCGCAACCCAGAACAGTGTGTGGATCTTGGATAAGGCAGTGTGGGGGACCCGGAGAGAGGAAGGCCCTAGGCTTCTTTGGCCTGGTGTTTATTTGGCCTGCCTTTCCAGAGTAGTAGAGAATGGAGGCCCATAAAAGCGACCCAGGATTGGTGCCCCAGAGTTCAGCAGGGTGCAACACAAGACCCATGGTAGGCTCTGGGCGGGTCTGGGCTACGAGCCCCAAGTTGGCACCGAATACCCTCTGGAGAGCTGCAGGAGAGTGGAAAAACGACAGGGCCCAGTACTGCTGGGCAAGGCTTATAAGACCTTCTCCCTCTGCTCTCACCTGCAGGCTCCTGCTGAATGGCCATCTGCTTGGCAACTCTCCCCTGGCCATGCCACCTGCGACAGCTTCAGCACCATGGGCACTGCTGGGAGCAGAGTTGGGTGTCTTGGCTTCTAGTTTTTTCTGAGTGCTGGCCTGGTCCCAGGCTCTGAACTCAACGCTCCTCAGGGCTATGTGTGTCACCTTCCCAGGCCCAGACATTCCCTGCCTGGTTTTAGAGGGGAGCAGTGGCCCAAACTCGAGATTCAAGCCTGTTCTGTATGCTTGAACTTAGGCACAGGAATTCTCTTCCCACCATTCAGTCCAATAGACCTGGAGACTGGTTCCCCCTTGCCCCTCTGATCCCCCCTCTCCTGGGCCTTGGAGCCAGTCCTCCTCTTGGGAGGCCCTAGGTGAGACAGGCAGTCGATGGCAGATGGAGGCATGGAAGCTTCCAGCCAGAGGGTGAGCTTTTCAATGTCACAGTCAAAGGCCTCGATTTGTGCTCCCCACAGTCTGGGCTCAGAGCCCCTGCTGGGGTGACCACCCCCACAAGACCTACGGGGACGCGGTGGAAGGCATAGGCGTGGGGGAGTCATTTTCAAGTCAGGAAATTGCAAAAGTTCCAGCGTCCGCAGCCAAAGGCTCGGTGTGGAAAATTTCAGGCTCCAAGCAGGGTTCCAGAGGAGGAGGAAAGGAACGACTGGGCCAAGATGCTTGTCCCTGGCTTCCCAGACCTGGGCCCTCCCCGCCACAGGCAGGAGGCTTGTCAAGAGCCCAAAGCAGGACTTTCTAGTAGAAAACCATATAGCGTCCACGGGGTGGGGATGGGGGTAGCTAACACACTTTCCTTACCGGTCTGAGAGAAAAATGAATACAACACAGTCCTAGCTCCCAGAGGAATACTACCGAGGAATCCCAGCCCTCGGCGTTCAAAGGGAAACTGAGGCACAAGGAGAGGAAATTTGCTCTAGATAAGCCCAAAGTTTCTGTGTAGGAGACTTTCTCCCCTGCGTAAGGGGTGAGCATCGTGTTGCCATAGAAAGGCTATAATTGTTGCGGGAGAAGCAGGAGTGACCGGCAGGGCCTTCCCCTCTCCTCAGATTCCTTCCCCGGGCTTCCTCTAGGACAAGCTGAGCCTCAGGGTAGCCAGGACGATGAAGTGATGGAATGAAATGGGGGTGTCAGTGCCAGGCATGGAGGCCAAGAGTGGCTGCAGCCTGGCGGAGCTGCCAGCCAAGACCTCCTCCCTGCCCGGCTCAGCCCCTGCTGCCGCATTCCCCCGTGGGTCCCTGCTCCAAGTGGCAGGGCTCCCACCTGTCATCGGGAATCACTAGGGCCCCCACAGACACCCCGCTGACCTCGCATCCCGGCCAGGACTGTTTGACCGGGTCTGGGGGGAGCCGCCCGCCCGCCCGCTCGCCGCCACCAGCATCTCCGCCGCCTGCTTGGGCCTCCTCGGGGCTCCTGGAGCCGGGCCGAGAGCGTGCAGCCCGCCGGCTTGCGGCTGGGGATTTCACTCGGAGCCGCTACATTTGGAACCCATTATTTAATCATTAATTTCCTCCTCTCGTCGACCCCTTCCACCCCGCCTCAGCTCGGCGCCCCCGCCCCAGATTAGATCTCCACGTGGTGCTTTGCAGTGATCCCTGACTGGGCTTCTGTGCTGGGATGGGAGGCGGGGAGGGGGGCAGGCGGCTGGGGCTGGCCCAGAGCTGCTCGCCGGTTGGATGGGAGGAGACGGGCAGCCCGGTGCCTGGATCTGCGGGGCTGGAGGGTGCAGAGTATCCAGACCCCGACCCCAGCAACTCCGGGAATAAGCTCTGCTCTCCCAGAGGCTCAGGGCAGTCCTGCCAACCCAGCCCCAGTGCCTTTAGAGGCCAAGGGCACATGAAGCTCCTCTAAGCCTCTGTGACCTGCCATGGAGCTCCCTGCCTTCCCCTCTCTTGGGGGTTCCTGGAGCTGCAGATGAGGGAGACCAGTTCTTGCTAAGGCTGTGGTCCATGCCTTCCCCTGTCCTGAGGACTATCCCGCATCCCAGCTCTGTGCCCAGCCAGGCAGCAGGCATGGCTCCCCCAAAGGGAGCTCCCAGCCAGACTCACTGAGGAAGGGACTAGACCTCAGCAGGGTGTAGGGAGCACCCCCGGAGCACACCCCCCCACCCCCCGCCCCCGG
This sequence comes from Indri indri, assembly GCA_004363605.1. Lineage (NCBI taxonomy): Eukaryota > Metazoa > Chordata > Mammalia > Primates > Indriidae > Indri > Indri indri. Next base: position 9,087 of record RJWJ010027378.1, read on the forward strand.
CTCACAGGGGAGGCCCGACTGAGCTAAGACTGAGTGAGGATTTTCAGGATGCAAGAGCCAGGGAGGTGGAGGGGCTCACGCTACGTGCACTCTGCCCTGCTACACCCCTTTAATTACACACTCAGAGATCTGAGGAACACGGCGACCTCAGCAGGCCCCATTCCTGGGTAGGGTCAGCCCTGAGGACACTGTGCACCAGGGGAGGGAGAGAGAGCACTGAGATCAGGGAACCAGGAAAGAAATAAGCATTTATTGGGAGCCTACTACGTGCTCTGCCTGTGTGCCAGGTACTTCACTTCATCATCGTCGATGTTGGCAGCAGGATCAGCAGCGTCACTAATCGTTATATGGCGCTTTCATGTGCCAGACAATGTCCTACACACTTCACACCTACTACTCATTGCAGTACTCCCAGCAGATCTGGGAGGGAGGTATGACTACTGTGCTTACTGTAAAGATGGGGACACGGAGGCTCAGAGATATGAAGTAACTCACTTAAAGGCAGAAGATGCAGGAACAGGATCTGAAGTCCGTGTTCTTCACAACATCTATAAAGCTTCTATCAACAAATTTCATGGCTAGCTGGGCTCGGGCCTGAACACAGGCCACCTCCATCCTCCCTTACCCCCGAGCCCCAGAGAAAGCTGGCCAGCCAGGGACCCGCCGGCATATCTCAGTAGAAGGGGAGAAGGAGACAGAGAATTCCTCCTGCCCATAACCCCGCTGACAGCAAAAGTACCCCCCTTAGGCCCCATCCTGCAACATACACCTTCTTCCAAGGCCCAACTCAGCCAAACCCTCCCTGACATTCCCAGCCCCTTCTCTGAATCTTAATAGCACTTAAAGGCTGAGATCTGTCACTTGCCCTGTGCTGTTCTCCAGAAGTTTCCTCTGGGTGAGACTTTTCTCTCACCAGAGTATAAGCTCTTGAGGGGTAGAAAGAGCATCAGAAAATGGCCTGTGGCAGGGGTGAGGCCCCACATGGCAAGAGGTGCAGGCTCCAACTCTGTGCCCCGTTGCCTCACTGCTGCCCAGTCCCCCAGAAGGGGAACGGCCTCCCTTTCCTTTCTCACAGATCACTCCTCTGGATCATGCTGGCTGCTGGCTGAGCCCGTGGAGGCTTCCTAACCTCTGAGCCCCTTCCCTCTGCTTGCGGGTATCCCTAACTGAACACGTCCTGGTGCAAGACAGGTTCCATCCCCCACTCCCACTACAGACGCTGGAGCCAGATACTTACTTCCCAAGCAGCTGGGACATGGGCATCTACTCAGGGCTGGAGGCACCTGCCTGGGCTTTAAACCCAGGACAGAGAAGAATGATTCTGGTGGTGGCTGCATCGGCAGCCTCCAGTATTGAGGGGCAACAGTGGCAGCAGCAGTGCCAGTGGTGGTGCCCACTGTGTGAGGCTGGTTGGTCTTAGGACCCTGTCCATGGCCTGCTCTGTGCTGTGCTCTGGCTTCTCAGCCTTCCCTGCTCCCATCTGGATTTTGAGCCTGTCTTTCTACCCTCTTGTGCAATTCTGGGAGACACTGAATAGCCTTTCTCTGCTTAAATCAGCCAGACTGAGTTGCTGTGGCTTGTTCCTGATGCAGTCTGCATCCTCAGAGCTGTTCTTGGCCCACCTTCCACCCGTGCTTTGGGATCAACTTGGCCTGCAGTGACAAGATATCAAGTTGACATTCTGTCCAGTGTTGGTTTGTTGGTTTTCAAAGTCAGACACCTGCTGTTTCTCAGAAGACTCTGGGGGAAAAGTAAGACACATGTAACGGATGAGGATAGGCTTTGGAGTAGCCAGGGCCAGGGTTGAGTCTCAGCCCTGCCTTTTCACAAGAGATGTGCTACTTAATCTCTTGAGCCACAGGGTTTTATTTTAATCTGCAAAGTAAATGTAATAAAACCTGCTTCAAATCAGTTGCTGCAAAGCTTAAATGAGATAATTAATAAACACAGCACACCTGAAATGGTGCCTGGCACATTATAGGCTCTCAACATTTATTTATTCAGCGTGCATTTTCTAATTATTGGCCCCAATTCTTCACTTCTTTATATATCTATGCCCTTTGCCACATGAATTTTGGTTCCTACTACTAGAGGCAGAGTATACTTTATCATCTCACAATGCTCTGGGCTCATCTATGTGAGCTAGTGGGACATTAGCAGATGTGGTGCAAGCAGGGATTTGCAACGTGCTTGCACAGTTGAGCTTGCCCTCTCAGGACTCTGTCACCATGGGCAGAACATGCTCTGGGGATGTGCCAGTTCTAAGGAGGATGAGAGACACATGGAGCAGCCTTAGCCTGTGGCTTGGAACCAAGACCGGCTGATCCTCAGATGCGAGAGTGGGAATAAGTGATTGCTATTTTAAACTGTTGACTTTTGGGATGATTTGTTATGCAGCACTCTTGAGGCAATCGCTAACTGATGTACTCATTACCAAGAAGTCCAAAGATAGATAATTCAAGGATGGCATAATTTGGCCTCCACAATGCTATTAGAAATCCACACTTCCCCTACCAGTCTGCATTGCTATGCTTAGTGAATAAAAATTTGTCCTCATCATTGCAAACTGCTTCTTGTACCTCTGAACATCGTGTCTGTGTTCTAAGCACAAAGATGGATGAAAGGGGAAGGATGAAGGGCAAAGGGCAAAGGGCAAAAGCTGAAAAGGAACATGTCAGTTGAGTCTGTCCCTTTGACAAGATTTCCCAGATGTCCCATTCACTATCTTTTTTATCTTATTATCCCACTTGTATTTTATTACCCAGAACGCTGTCTTAATGCCACCCTCACTGCAAGGGATTCTAGGAAGCTGACTATTTTTAAGGAATCACATTGCTTCCCTGAACAGACCAGAGGTTCTGTTAGTGAGGGAGATGGGGACAATATCTGCCTCAGATTTACTGAGAACCTGCAGTATGCCAGGGAGTGTGCTAAGAGCTGGGGATACAGCCAGCCCAGCGCTCCTGGCTAGTGTGGAAGAGAGAGGAGAATAACAGGGACATGCACTCTTTGCCACTGTCCTGCATGGGGGCACATCTTGAGCCGGTTCTGTTCTGTTGAGTGTGAAACGGCCATGGGGAACTGTCACACAGGGATGTGAGGGCCCCCCTGGATCAGGTAGGTGGGGACTGAGTGGACATGGAGCACAGAGAGAGACTTCCCCTTTTGCTTCATGGTCAGTCAGCAGCATTCTGGCTGCTGCCTGTAGCAGGTACTGCCCAGATGCCAGGGAGAACTTCCCAGGGGCCACTCAAGTGGACATCGGGGAATCTGGGGTTGCTCCAACTGGCTCCCACATGGCTGCCTGGTGTCACTAATGGATGGTGCCTACCGAGGAGGGATTGTGCCTTTCCAGATGCTAGTCCCTCCTCTGGATCATGCCTCCTCTAGGCACAGTGTCTTCCTGCTCAGGCCCTGCTCCTCTCCTCCCATCTCCCTTCTCTCCCTGTACCCGAGCCTGGGGCAGCCTATCTAGACCCTTGTCTCCTTTCATCCCTCAGGATCTATGCCGTGACCCTTGGAAGCCTATTTCTTCCACGGGAACAACTCTTCCCTAAGGCATGGATGCCTCACAGCCTCACTAAAATAGGAGAAAGCCATGGGATGAAAATAAATACTGGGATGAAAAAGCACATCGATGGAGATACTGAAATCCTATCATCTGCATAAGAGGTCAGGCTATTTCAGTATGCTGTGAGCAAAGCCACGGCAGCTTACCCCAGCTAGGGGTGCCTGACCCAGCCTGAGGGCGGGGAGGGAGGGCAGAGTCTGGAAGACTCACCAGTTCATCATTCCGAGTTGGCATCTGCTCTGTGCCAGGCGCTGTCCTTGGTGCTAGGATGAGAGGCATTAGCCAGGTGCATGTCAGAGGGTACTGTCCTGGCAGGGAGCAGCTGGGTGGCTACAGGGAGAGTGCAGAATGCTGGGGGAGCTGCCAGTGGTACAAAGTGGGCATGAGGACATGGCCAAGGTGGGGGTGACAGGACACGGTGCTGGAGTGGTAGGAGGGGCCCGATTGGGGATCAGGCAGGGACTTTGGGGCCATAATTGGGGAGCTTGGACTCTATCCTGAAAGCTGAGAACAGCATTTGTGGGGCATAATGTGAGGCGGGGATTGGTATTTGAAGGGAGGACAGTGACTCTGGCTGTGGCGTGTGAGATTGGTGAGCACGTGTGAGGGGCCTGGAGCACACACAGCAAACCGGGCAGGGGCTTTGCCTTTGTGGTGTTTCAGGGCTCTGCCCCAGCTAGAGCAGCGGGCATGGGCACCGGGTGGACAAGAGTGACAGCTAATGGCAGCAAAGCAGCGGGTGTGCAACTTCTCCTCAGGAAAAGCACGCGGAGCAGAGTCGCCGCACCTTCCTCCCACCCCTTTCACATGTTTTCCTTCTTGGGGCCCAGGCCTGACGCTCTCACGTGGAGACTCAGCCGGGCATGGATGTGGGCATCAGGGCAGTAGAGTGAAGGCGCTGTGGGCGGAAGTAAGCTCGGGGCTGGACTGCACAGAGCCAGGGCCACCGGATCAGGCAGCAGATTTGAGCACAGAATGACTGCCCTCCCACCAGGCCAGCCCTCCACCCCTCCCTCCTGTCCTCCACCAAGCTTGGAGACCTCTCTGCTCTCTGTGGGTCCCTCAGGAAGGCTGGGGAAGCTCCATCCAGAAGGCGCACCCGAGCCTGTGTCCTGGTCCCAACCTTGGCTGGCCATCCCCCAGCAGCCCGCGGCGGGAGACCCAGCCCCAACCTGCGTTCCCCTCTGCTGCGAGGCCAGACAGGCCCCTCCCCGTCCATGGCCCCTTAGTCCAGGGCCTCCTGCAGATCCCTGCCCATGGCCTCCCTCTGGCCTTCAAGCCATTGCTTCATTTTCTTTGGCTGTTGCTTTTTCCTCTTTCCACGTACCTGGTTGGCTTCCAGGATCAGCCGAGGCTCACACTTGGCTACAAGGAAATGGAGATAGACACAGTCCCTTTATTATTTAATTTAATGAAAAAGAAAGAAAGAAGAATTCTTGGCTGGGATGGTACCACCCGGCCAGAGCCACAGATCCCACCAAAGACCCTGGGAGCTTGGACAGAAGAGGCTGAAAGAGCCTCCAGGCTCACATGGCCTCCCTGCCCCCACCTCAGGTCCCTCTGGCAGGCTCCAGGCCCTGGCTGCCCTCTACCTCCCACCTTCCAGGCATTCCCTTGCTCCCACCCCCCAGGGCTGCAGCCCCTGCCAAGCCCTGGCAGTGACACATTGCTCAGTCCCCGCCTGGGGCCCTCCTGGCTCCAGCGACCTCTGGATGGCCCCCCCAGGCCCACCACACACTGTGGCCTGCTCCAGCCGAAATTCCCTTGCACCGTGGAAAGAGGAAATGAGAGCAGGGGTGGGGGCAAGGGATAGCGGAAAAAATAAAGTGAGATGGAACCAAGTCCTGGAAGCGAGAGAGAACTGGAGGGGAGAGGAGGCTGTGACGATTAGCTGGCTGGGCTGGGGCTACCCCAGGGCCATGGCACTGGTCTTGTCAGGTCATACTCAAAGGGAGCCCGGCCCACACCTCCCTGTGACTGGGTCTGGAGGCAGGTCTTATCTTGGCTGGGCTTAGGTATGCCTTCTGCTCTGCCTCTTGCTGAGTGGGACTCACTGTCCATTGGAGTTAGCCAAAGTACCCAGGGGCCTCTGAGCCCCCTGAAATGTCTGGCCTGGCTGGCCCCCTAGATGGGGCTCACAATTGGAGCTCGATGACAGCTGCCCCCAATAATGTCCCAGTGGGCTTGGCAGCCCCCAACACTCTTCCTGGCCCTTTCCCCTGACCCCTGGTTCCCAGCTTCCCCCCATCAGGGCCGTTGACACGCCCCTGCCCTCTCCCTTTCCTGAAAAGGGCTCTGTTCCCTCTAAACTCCACAGCGCCCTGTCCTATTGAACCTGCTACCCCACTATATGCTTTCTAAGCTGCTTCATGGTTACTGCGTAACTACTATATTGTCTCCACAAAACTTTGACTCTTTAGGAATGGGCACTTCACACCTATCTCTGTTCCCAAGTGTGGCCTTCCTTGGTGTGGCTGTGTCAGGGAAGAAAGCAGGACGTCCTACCTCTTACCTGAGCTGAGGCAGAGCCACTAGACACTGACATGGCTTTTTCAGTGCAGTGACCCAGCCCATGGCTAAGGGGCCCAGGGACAGCAGCCTCTCACCAGCCCCACTAATGGTAGAAAAAGTACTAAATATGTGCTTAATAAATTAAATGAATTTATGAAAGCAGTGTATTAAATTAATCCACACTAAGGTATAAATGACTAAGAACTCCATTACTCTCCCAAAAGAAGATGCTCCCATTTATGGTGAAAATCCTTAATAAACTAGGAAGGGAAGGATCTTTCTCAGCTCAAGAAACTTAAGGGGGTGATGGAAAGGCTCTAAAACTGGATTGTGCTGGTGACTGCACAACTCTGTGACTTTACTAAAAATCACTGATGACATTGTTATGGGTAAATTTTATGGCATGCAAATTGTACTTCCACAAAGCTGCAAAAAACCCTACAACATGATGCTTGTTAATTTGTGTCCTCCTTTGGAGCAATTTCCAACATTGCTGTGGAGAGTCAGGGGTCAGATGAGGGGACTTCTGGTGAAACACTGATGTCCAGGGCCCTTTAGCTGGGGGCCAGGTCACTGCATGGAAAAGGCCACGTCATTCTCCAGTGGCTCTGCCTCCACTCAGGGAAGAGGTAGGACTCCCTGCTCTGTTCCTGATCCACCTGTACCAGGGATTGCTGCATTTGGGAATTATTGGGATTCTGACCGTGTGCTTTGGTCATCATTTGACTTCCCATTGATTAGAAACAGAGGGTGCATATGTGAGAGTGTGTGAGTATGTGAATTTGTACATAAGCACGCGAGTACATATATGTGAGTGTGTTGTGAACAAGTGTGGGTATGTATGAATGTGTGAATATGTGCCAGTGTGTATTCATATTTGTGATCCACCCAAGCCTCCAACAGTGGCTATCCATCCGGTGGGGACAGGGCTGCAGCAGATGAAACGACTGATCAGGTAGACTGGATAGAAGGGAGGAGTGATCAAGGGCTGGCAGCAGCCTAAAGCCAGCTTGGGAGATAAGGACAGCCTGACATTCCTCTCCATGCCACACATCTGGCCACTTGCACACACATAGACACACACACACACATTATGCCCTGAACATTGAGGCCACAGTCATTGAAAGGACCACAGTCTCTTTTGGACCACAAGAGACTAAGGAGTAGGTCCTGAATTCTCTCTTTGGCCCTTGAAGGAGAGAAACGGGGGTGGGGGGGTGGGTAAGAAGAATGCGGCCCTTAAATATTTCAACTTTGATTACAGGATACACTTTTCACCTAACATGAGGTAGAGAAAAAGGGGTGGATACACCACCGGAGTGGGTCTTAGCCAGAAACACTTGTTCCCAGCCCCATCCTGTTGGAGTGTAAATATGTAAAAGTCCAGACCCCCTTCCAACCATCCATCTATCCATCCATCCATCTGTTAATCAATCTACCCATCCACCTCTCCATCCATCCATCTATCCATCAATCCACCCACCCACCCACCTACCCATCCACCTCTCCATCCATCTATCCACCCATCTATCCATCTATTAATCATCCACCCATCCACCTATGCATCCATCCATCTATCCATTAATCCACCCATCTACCCTACCCATCCATCCATCCATCCAACCATCTACCCACACATCTACCTATCCATCAACCCATCCATCTACTCATTCCTCCATCCACCCACTCATTTGTTCAATGGAAATTTACTGGGCATCTGCCAGATGCCAGATTTCATGCCAGACCCTGAGGACAGAGTGATAGAGGAGCCCAGGTTGCCTCTCTCAAGAAATTCACAGTCTGGTGGGAAGAGAGTGAAAATAGACCCACATGATAACAGAGGTGGAGTGCGAGGGTGTGTGTGTGTGAGTGTTTGTGCAGTGAGATGGGTGGGCAGTGTACTGGGGGATCATGGACCAGCGTCACCAACCGAGCCTCAGAGACGGAGGCTGTTCAAGAAAAGACTCCCAAGAAAGGCAATGCCTGGTGAGCAGGGGTTTGCCAGGCAGACAAGGGGAAAGGCTGCATTAGGCAGAAGAAATAGCGTATGTAAACCCTGCAGGTAAGGCAAACCTGGACTTGTCCCACAGTCTGTAGGCAGGAAAGGAGGATGGGTGGAATTCCACAGGCTCCTTGACATGCTGGAAGTAAGACAAGATTTGGGCTCAGAAATCAGGCAACAATGCCACACAATTGTCCCAGCCCCACAAGAGTCCCGGTGAGATGCCCTAAATCTTTCTGTGGAGGCTGGGAGCCACTTGGATGTGTTTCTGTTTATAAGGTTTAGGAGGTAAGAAACGTGGGGGAGGAAAAATTGTGCAGACACCATTGAGAATGTGCCCTGGCTCTATGCCTGTCTACGAACTGGTGGTTGGGAAATGCTGGCCTAGAGGATCTCTAACATTCCATGAAGCTAATGTTCCAGCCTTCCTGGTCTGTGAGCTGTATTGCTGTGTCCTTTTCTCCAAAATGTCAGGGAGCTGTGGGTGAAACCATGCCAAAGAGTGTGGGAGAATACAGACTACATGCCCCTCAGGGGGCCTTAGACAGCAGAGACATAGTCCCTGCCTTTGGGACATGGCCATCTTATGGGGAAGGCAGGGGCCTTTTTTGGCTCCTCAAAAGCAGCCAAGAAGACATGAAGGGCAGGGGGTGCCTCCCATGAAGTATGAGTCCTGGCCATCCAGTGGCCCCAAGAGCTGAGCTCTGGCCAAAGGCACCCACGCAACTCCATTTTCAGCTACCAGCTTGATCACAAGATGTTTTAAATATTTTAATCCCATCAAATGTGTTGCCACAAATTTCATTTTTCAAGAATGCCTTGAATACTCACAGGGAAGGGTAGTGAAGATGTTTGAAGGAAGAGTGTGGAGATGTTAGAGACATCACATTCTCTGCAGGTGTCTTTGAGAAGGTGAGCAGGAGGTGAGCTAAGACCACTACACTGGTGAGATGGTGGCCCATCCCCAAAACAAGAGAAGCCCAAGATCTGAGCTTCCAGCTATTGAGAGCAGAGTCGACCTCAGCCCTGCTCAGGGGCCTGCATAGTCAGCCTTGTACTCAGCTCAGCGCTCGAGTCTTTGTCCAAGTCACTTGGCCAGCAGGAATGCCTTCCCCTCTCTGTACCAACCCAAGCTTCAAAGGCCAACTCTTCTCCTGTTTCCACCAACCTTCTGAGGCTCCAGTGTGGCTCTTATCGCAGTTTTATTAAGACACAGGGACGGTGTGCCAGCTCCCCTCTAGGAGCTCCCTGAGGACGGTTGGTCACTTGCCCTCTGTAGCCCTGACGCCCACCTGTCCTATGCCCAATGCTGATCCCTACCAGTGGCACCCAATAAATGTCTGTCCGACAGGATTAGGTGAAGGTCCCATGATGATTCATGTTCCCCTCCAGGTGGAGCAATCACTGAATTATTCCAGGTTGCAAAACTTAGGTTCCCGGCTAGAATGAAGGAAAAGTGTGGGCCGTGTTGTCTCCTCCTTTATTTCCTAGAGTCCCAGAAGGGCTGAGCCTGAAGGGTGCCTTAGAAAGCATCTATGGCCCCCAGTGTTACTTAGAGACAATGAGTGCCCCAGCACAGGGAAGCGTGGTGCAGGGAAGACACTTGAATGTGTAGCATCAGACCTGGTCTTAATCCTCACTCTGTATTCATTAAATATGTGATATTTTCCAAAGCATTGTACACTCTCAGCTTCATTTTTCTCATCTGTGAACGTGGGCATTAATTCTTACCTTATAGGTGTTGGGAATATTAGATGAGAAAACAGTGTATGGTCCCCAGCTCCTAGTAGGCACTCAGATTTACCCTGAGACAAACATTATTAAGACTATAATGCATTTTATTCCCACCATTTTGCCATAGGTTTTTTTTTTTAATGTGATGATGATCATATGGTAAATATAAAGTTGGCTATATTGACGTTCTCATTGTCATTATTTTCTTAAAAATCTGTAATTGCAGAATTATTATAATTTCCTCTTTATCCCAAGAGTTATTCAGGAGATGAATGTAAATTCCTAAGTAGTTGAAATTTTTTGTTTCAATTTTTCTTATTAATATCTAGCTTTATTATGTTGTGGTCAAAGAATACAGTCTGTGCAGTTTGAGAATTTTATTTTGAGGCATTCTTTGTGGGCTAAGACATGAGTATTTTGAATGTATTATAAGTACTTGAAAATGGGGTGTATTCTGTTTGTAGGATGTGGGGCTTATCAGCATGTGAATCCTGCTGTATGAACTGTGGTATCCAGATGCCGTATACTCTTGCTTGTGTAGTTATTTCATTAGTCAAACGGTGAGACGGGCATGCTAGATCTCTCATACTGCCACGCTCCTGTCAATTTCTCCTTGCATATTTAGCAGATTTTGCTCTATAAATTTCAGATGTATGCAGATGTATGCTCTAGTATTTTTGTCCAATTAAGTCATTTTGTTTGATATTATTATGACTTCTGCTGTCTGTTTCTTTTTCCTCATTTGGCATACTTTTACTCAGCCTTTGACTTCTAATTCTTCTGTGCCACTTTAGCTTCAGGGTATGTTTTGTAATTGGCATACAATTGTGTTTCTTATCATATTTCTGGTATCATAAATATACTTGATAGTCGTAATTCATTCGTGTTGCGCACCATTGCCTTTGGGGCTCTGTCTCATGTTCCTTACAGCTTTCATTTGCTACGTGCACGGTTTCCTTTCCTGTTTCCCAAGTTGGCTTCAAGTTGGTATGGAAAGAGAAGAGAGGTTGTCTGGTGAAGATGGCTCATATCCTGGGTATACTCTGGAGGCTTGCCCAGATTGTTTTTAATCTAAGGGCAGTACCCAGACGTGGCACAAATTAAATCGTCATCCTCAGGCATCATTCTTAAACATCCGAGGCGTATGTCCTTACTACAAAAGCCAAACTATTAGACACTTGGTGCTCGAGGAGGAACTAGTCCAGCATGAAATGCCGAAGGCTCTAGAATCCACCTCCCAGTTGGAGGGAAGCCAGGAAAGCTCTCTAAGCCTGATTTACAACCTGTGGGGGCGGCTCCATCCAATACTGGATGTCTCAGGCAGAGAGCTGAGGTTATGCAGGGTTATGTCAACTCACTAAAGTAAGTCTAAGAGATTCCCTGGTGAAAACAGCAGGACTTGATAGATAAACAATTTCTTAAAAAGTTAAGAGTCTTTCCTGGAAGGGGAAGGGCGATCCCTGCCAGATTTCCTTTAGCTTCCACAACCCTGATTCACCTGCTAACATGCGTCCCTGCCCCTGGGGCTGTGTGCTTCCAGAAACACAGGGCCCCATCCTGACTCTCGTGGTCCCTGGGCACTGTTGCCTTCGTGAGCCTCTTCCTCCCTAAAAATATATACATTTAAAATTACATTTTACAACTGTGTTGGTAAAAGACTAACAATTCCTTTATCATGCATTATTATATTTTTTCTTCTGATTTTGAAAGTAGATAGAATTTGAACATTTTAGTGCACTCTTAAAGGTCTTGCAAGCTCGGGGTGCTGTGTCTCTGATGCCTAATGGATATGGGACAGTGCAGAAACCAGGGCCAGGTGTGGGGACTGGCCAACTGGGAGGGATGATGGGGAGGACTTGGTACTGAGGTTTAAACTTAAGGGGTGCTTGCTTCCCAGGCAGAGAGCTCAGACTGAGAGAAAGTTTGATAGGTCAGTCAGGACAGACAGCAGGAGCACAAATGGTCTTAAAGCCACAAACGCCTCTCCATCTGTGGAGGCACAAGGCCTGCCAACCCCAGAATGGGCATGTGGAGATGTGGGAAGGTGCCGGAATGCCCTTAAGGTTTCTGACCACAGCCAACAACCAACAAGAAGGAGAAAAGGCCTCCACTCATGCGCTGCAACAAGAGAGATTTCGCTATGAGCCACACGGTCAGGTGCTGAAGGAGAGAGACAGCACAATGAGACCCACCTGGAGCAAGTAGCTGCCAGAGGGAGTTGAGGGGAAGCCTTCCAGCATTGTGTTGGTGCGTGTCTTTAGCAGAGGCGACCCTATTCTCTGAGTTAGGCCTGATTCTGGTTCTTTTCAAACAGAGTCTCTCAACCTCAACACTACTGACATTTTGGGCTGGATAATTCCCAGAGGAGGGGGCCTTCCTGTGCACTGTAGAACATATAGCAGCATCCCTGGCCTCTGTTCTCATCAGATGCCAGCGGCAACTCCCCTCTCCAGGTTGTGACAAGCAAAAATGTCTCCAGACATTGCTAAGTCCCTCCCAGTTCAGAAACACTGTTTTAACATGGAAATAAGGAAGAAATTTTAGGACATCAAGGAGCCTGAACATGAGTCATCAGATACCCCGAATGTTACGTAACACTTAGATATTTGCACAGCCAGGTAAGCTGACCTCCGTTTCTCTCTCCTTCCCTGCTTGCCTCTCTTTCAAATAAGGTCTAAGTAGGTCTTCCTGACTCCACAGTTTATTGTGAGACCAAATGGGTGCAGAAAATTTTGCTCACAACTGGTCATTTGCTTCAAAATGGAGACGTATTCAGACACTTTTTATAACTTCTTCTGTGGCTGAAATTATTGGCCATGGTGAACATCAGTCACGACACTATTATCTCATTTGAGGATAGTTGGTGAGACTCCGTATGTGTTCTGTAGTAACAGCATTTACTAAATTGGCACAATTTGGGGCAGAGTAATTTGCACATGAATTTTGTCATACTTAGACGTTTTGTTTGTTACAATTTGTAAAATTCACCTTTAAGGAAAGGTGGACGCAAACTCTAGGGCCACTGAGCTTTTTACAATAGAAAGCTGTTAAAACTTGTTAATCCCATTTATTTCTTGAGAGAGAATTTATTAATTAGTTGATTCTATGATAAGAAATATGGGGCCTTAGATTTATCAAAGGACTAGAAAAACTTACAGCTCATGAGAATACAGGTGCCCTCAGATTCCTGTGATTAGTGTCACCAATTCAGGCAGAGAAAGAGAAAGTAGAGGCATTGGCTGCCCTTAGGGGACCAACAAAGCAGGAAGGCAGGGATGAGTGACACCCACCCAACCTGGACAAATGGCTTTACACAGGTTTATAGGGA
>RJWJ010027379.1:0-22249 GCA_004363605.1 Indri indri
GTAGCAAAGATGACTGGAAAGAAAGTTAGCATTTTGGGATTTTTGTATGATTTTCAAAATGAAACACACCATCTTTCTCCCTTCTCATCTGCACTGATTTATATCTATCTTCTCCATTGCTCTGTTCCACTGAGCTACATTTGGATTTATTGTTCTTTCACCTCATCCTTATAAATGCCACATGATTTGTGGAAAAGGGTTTAGGCTCTGAAATTAAGCAGACCTGGATTCAAGTCTCAAATCTGTAACTTACTGGTGTGTGACCCTGGGCAAGGCACGTAACTTCTTGTGCCTGTTTCCCCGTCTGTGAAGGTGCTCTGAGACCGGATTGGACTGATGAATGTAAGGCACCTATGCAGAGTAGGGTCTCCATAAAATAGCAGGTGTTTTTACTCTTCTTATTTCCACTCCCTTTACAGTCTCCCCATTTATCCTAATTACTCCTTCCTTCTATCAGAAAATGTGCATTTCTAACCTTGGCTATCTTAGCAGTCACTGGAATGCTGAGAGTTAACGGGAAATGGAATATTGTGAACTATCAAAACTTCACCTCATTGGGAATTTTATATCATATCACTTTGGACATTGATAAAGGCCTTTTAAGAATAACCACAGTTTGCCCCATTAAAATAATATAAGGATAAATGTGAGCTTATAAAAAACTCCTCAAATTATTAAAGCAAAGAGTTGGAGAGTTAAATGGTATGTGAAGAAACTAAGGATATAGCATATATTTAAATTTACGATGTTTTTTTGTCTCTTACCATTTATTACAATAGATTTTTAAAAATTGTTCTCACAACAGGAGCATTATGCCTAGTAGATTTAAGGACTATTTCGCCAGTATTTTTTCCTGAAATAATTGGGTTTGCTGGAATAAACTATTCCGCTCAATATTTTTCATCTCCCTCTAATACAAATGTATTTGATTCCTATAAATCTGAGTGAGATCAGTCAGGAAATTGTACATATTTATTTTCCACAGGGTATATGAGCTATTAAGTCATGTTGCACTTATTATAGATCATGTTTGTTATTTGGCAAGATAATTTGAATGATTGAGAACCACATTTTAGAACATTCAATACTGAGGAAACAACCAGAAAGGACAATTGAAACAAAGTGTTTTTTTATAATAAATACCTCAAGTAAATAAAATATTCTGTTGTGATTCAAGCACAAATTTACATATAAAATGTATCAAAAATGTATCATTTTATATTTTGTTTACTGTTCATTCTTGTGATTCATATGTGTATTTCTCTTATTTAAGTATATATTTATATCAATTAATCTTTTCATTTGGACCTCATGTAATATGTGTGTATTTTCTTATTATCTTCCTTCTAGCCTCAAAAATGTGGATGTTTTCTTGGCTTTGTGCCATTTTAATTATCTTGGCTATTGCTGGTATGAACACAATAGCAAAGACCACACCGTATACCAAATTTACGAAGAAATCTGAGGGAAAAGAGGTGCCAAAGGGTCTAAAGCCGTCCAGTGGTCCCGCTCCGGAAGAAGAAGAAACCCCCTTCACAGAAGTGGCTGAAATGGCAGCACCAACCACCAAACCCTCGGTCCTAGACTCTGCCTTTGGCACTGCCACTCTCTTTCCCTTTGAAAACTTCACTCTTGACCCGGCTGATTTCTTTTTGAATTGTTGTGATTGTTGTTCACCTGTCCCAGGGCAGAAAGGAGAACCTGGAGCGACTGGAAAGCCAGGTATTTGAAAATGTAGGAAGCCATGTTTCCCACCTGTACATCCATAGAGTTGAGAGGTGGCCGGAGGGGGGACATTGCCTCAAAGGTTTCACATTGTCATGCAAATGGTGGCAGGCTTAGGTGTACCACTGTGACAAATGTAAATAGGTGCTGTGTTGCCCAATGTGGTAGCCACTAGCCTGCCCAATGTGGTTATTAATAAATATTAAAATTAAAATTAAATAAAATAAAAAATTCGGTTCATTAGTCACACTAGCCACATTTCAAGTGTTCAAGCTGCATGTAGCCAGTGCTATCGTATTGAGCAGCGCAGACACGGAACATTTCCAGCTTTGTAGAAAGTTCTATTGAACAGTGCCGGTTAGAGCAAAGTCATGGACCACCAACCCCGGCACTGGTGCTGTGGTTCTTCAAGTCACACAGGTTGATAACGAATACCATCTTTTCATTAGTGGCTGATTTGAAAAAGGTAAATGAAACTTCTCTTGCCTGGTAAGAGTGTGTGCTGACTGACGGATTTTCGGAGTGCTATTTGTGGTTAAGATTAGAGAGGAAATGCCTGTGAGATGGAGAATAAAGCTCAGGATTCAGTTTGCTTCTCTTTGAAATTCTGAGGCAATACTGTTGCCTGCGTCCTTGCCCAGCAATTTTCTCCATTGAACACTATGGTTATATACTTCAAAATTTCAGCTGTCTTTAATATATACCAAATGAATATACTCTCAGTTTTATTCTGATACATTTGGCTTTTACATCTCATACAGCAGAGAATTCAAGGTAAAATTAAGATCAGAATGTCAATTTCAAATTCACTATTCCTTGAAAAAAATATAAATATTTGTTGTGTCTTGCCTGAAGAATTTAAAGTTATAAAATCAATAACTATGCATCTTCACTAAACTTTTCATTCATTTCATTCCATTGTGTAGGGATCTTTTGGTCAATGTGTTCAATATGCAGAGCTGGATTAAGGGGTAAAGGAGATGGCTAGTGGCCTGGGGCACCAAGATTTCAGGGTTGCTAAAACATTACTGGAAATGTAAGGAGACTGAGAAAATTATATTTACCAGAACTCTTAGTATCCTATCTGGCTGGTAAGCAGCTTGGGGGTGAAAACCTCAAGGGCATGGTCAAGTAGACACAGCTGGTTGCTAAACTGTTCGCTAATACTGTGAGATCTGTAACATCAGGGCTTTTGTTTTAACCAGTAGTGGATTTAGCTGGGCTATTCTCAGAGTTCAGCCTCTCCTCTAAATATATGTGACAGATATTTTCAAGATGTGTGAAGTTATTACCCTGCCTGTGGGGCTCATATGTCTCAGTCTAACTGGTTCTGTCACAGATCACAGTGCTTAAGAGCTCAGAATGTTGAGTCTATCATGGTCCTACCTTAGGGAAGCTTCATTCTCTAAGTCTCAGTTTCCAAGACATAAAAATGGGATAAGAATGATGCTAACTTCATGGAATTGTCAAGAGAACTGAACGAACTAATGCATACAAGTACTCAATGTGGTTCCTGGAATAGAATAAATGCTCAATAAACTATTAATATTTTTATTTTCCCAGTTAGCTGTGGTAGGAATTTGGTTGTACCTTGTGGATACTCTGAGCCTGATATGAAAGAATTCTGTTTTTGAGATTCAGAGAGAGATATTTGTTCTGGTTTTACTAGTGTTTTCAAGAACACTGCTTTTTTTTCTGTCTTTTAAAAATTAGAACTCCACTGTAAGAGCAACACTGAACAAACTTGAAAAAGGAAAATAAACCTACTCAATTCCAACTACTTTAATTTTTCTTCATTATTTTTTAGTCCTAGGTCATATGAACCGATATACACATACACATTGCATATATCACATTTCGCATTATCTACTTTGAAAAGTCATGAGTCTAACTCACAGAATTTCTGCATTAAAATGTTTTAAAGTATTCAGACATACCTAATAGACAGCAAAGGTAAAATTCCATTGAAAATTTTATCTTCTTCTCTCATTAGTTCAGATATAATAATAGGTACCTACAATGTGTCAGGAGTGGTTAAGCATTTTATATTATCTCTAATCTTTGTAAAAACGTTAAAAATATTATTACATTTCAACTGATTTAATTGCATTTCATAGAATTTTTGATAACTCTAGAGGTTGTACTACCTGCAAGTGCAGAACCTGGAGTCTGAGTAGATTTGTGCTCCTTCAAGCCCCAGCTCTTCCCATTATGTTCAGCCTTACGGTATTTATACTCATAAGCTTAGATGTACATCACACCTAGATGTAAGGGGCAGCCTTCCCACCCCTGGTACCCATGTATCTGTAATTCCTGTGAGCTCCCTGTGCCAACCTGGGTATAGCCCTCGAAATTTCCCTCAGTAGTATAACCACAGCAAGCATTTCGGGGCAGAGGGAGGGGACACATTGCATGGCGAAATGTAATTGGTCATCTTGTTTGCTTCCACCTCCTTTGCTTATTCTCTCTCTATTCCTCTCTCTGCAATCCTTTCTTTTCTAGGCAGGGGAGCTTAACCACCACCTTTGCTTATTTGAACCTGCCTTCAGCCTTAACCTCCACTGCAAGCCATTTATTAAAGTTTTTCTTTCCAATAAATAAAATATTCTTTCAAAGAGAAATTCTGTTGAATATAGTTTTCTCCATTTCATCAGTCATAATTATAATAATTAAGGTAAAATTAATTAAGATGAAATATAATTTCATTGTGTGCGCTTATCTATATGGTTAACTTTCAAAGAAACTGGCCATAACTTATTCCAATTGGGGATTATTGCAGTGATTGGGAAACAATTCCTATGGCTCGGACAGGGATGGGGTTGCAGGAAGGATAATTATCCCAGGCATAGGTTCCCTGTTTGCCCAGGTACATGGAAGGGACCTGGACTTCCTGGATGGGCTAGGACACCCAATGAGGCCTGAGCCCTGAATGATCTGACCCTAGCCTCCCTCTCAGCCTCCTCTCATCCATGATCGCTACCTTCATCCACAGTGCTCTTTTTTCAATTTCTTAAAAATACCATGTTTTTTCCTATTCTTGTTTTTCCTGAAATATCTTCCTAAATTTTTTTTTTTTTTTTTTTGCTTTGGGGAATCTTAGTCCATTCTTTGGGTCTTAGCTTCATGCCATTTTGTCAGGGGAGTCTCCTCTGATCTCATAAATTAAGTCCTTTTACTATAACCTACAATAGGACCTTCCTATTTTTCTTTATTGCATTAACTAGAGTGTGGCAATTTCC
Organism: Indri indri; assembly: GCA_004363605.1. NCBI lineage: Eukaryota > Metazoa > Chordata > Mammalia > Primates > Indriidae > Indri > Indri indri. The sequence continues at coordinate 4,965 of RJWJ010027379.1, forward strand.
ATTTAATTGCATGGCTATTTGTTCAATGTTTATTTTTCAAAGACTCCTCACTACAGGAGAGTAGAAACTGCTGGACTGTTGATGGCTGTGTTCCTAACACCTAGCAGGGTGCTTGGTGTGCAGGAGGGTTCAGAAATAGTTCATGAATGAATAAATAAGTGAATGAGTGGAAAATTAAAAAGTGCTAAGTATTGTGTTTTTCAATCTGAAAGTGTGGTCCATATGAGGTCAAGTGTCAGATAATCATTTTGTTCTTGTTGTTTGATATAGTGCTGCTTCCCGGAATCATTTGATCACTGTCATGAATACAGTGACAAGTACTAATGGGCTCAATTTATCTATTCAGGTAGTACGAAATTGCAAATCAGACAAAAATATTGCCCTTAAAACTCTATGATAGTTTATTCTCACCCGGATTTTATCATTAGGACATTGACAGTTATTGGTGTCAATAAAATGACTGCTTCCCCCCCACCCCCCCTTGACTAATGAATTTCAAAAGAAAAATTTTCTACCCTGCTGGGTTTAAAATCCTATTTCCAGGTCCTAAAGGAGAGGCTGGGATCCCAGGGTCACCAGGAGTTGTTGGGCCCCAAGGCCCAAAAGGCCTCAAAGGAGAGAAAGGTAGGTAATTCATTTCATTTCATGTCAAAATTCAAGGGACGTTCTGCAGCGTTTTTCAGGAGAGCAATTTGCTAAGTAAATACTAGATTCTCGAAGGTGGATAGCCTGCCTGCTAAGAAGAATTCAAAATATTTGATTTATCAATGGTGGGAACAGAACTTAATTAAAACTGAAGTAATGAAGAGTAAAAAGTGATCTTGGACCAGTCACTTCACTTCACCTGGAAATTGAGGGCAATGGACTAGGTATTTATTTATACCCTGTTTACTACGAAAGAAGATTTGTAGTTATGAGTGCTTTCATAGGCCTTTTCCAGCTCAGAAATTCTGTAATTCCACAGGTGCATCAGTAAAGAATGCTTTCTGCCCCAGGAAATCCCTGGTTCTATAAGTGCTTAAAGGTACTGAAGGAAGGTTACAGATTCACTGGGACATTTAGAAATTCCTCGGTGAATACCGGCAGCCTGTAGAAATACCATCTATCCATCAAGTTAAATGTTTTAGCCTCAGTGTCACATGTCAAAAGACCTAATATCATTTATATGTTACCCTCCACATGGCTCCGGAACTGCCTGACTCATTTCTGGTAGAACATTCAGCGAAGTAATTACTCAAAAAAGATGCTAAGGGAAGAGAGAGCTCCTTCACACTTGTCAGTTATGTGGTTTTCATTCTTGAAAACATTTAATCCTTTTGTGTCTGAATTATGTTAGCAGAAAACCCTGTGAAATAAAGATGAGTGATGAACTTCCCCAGTGATTCATACATTTTGGAAGCTACACTTCTGGAAGTAAAAGAAAAAATAAGGGAAGTACCATAAAATAAAGTTCTTAAGAATATTCTCTGATGAAGGATCAAAAGTAAAAATTCATTCAGCCAGTCTATAAAGTGGCAACTCTACTTTCCTTATACTTCCAGACTTAGCTTGGACTCTTGGTTAAGATTGAAAGTTAAAAAAAAATGAGTAGAATCACTGCATTCTTGTTAATCATTACTTGACTGAGTAAATTTAGCATAAGCAACTAAACTCCTTAAATGAACTTGAGAACCAGAATAACTCTGTATGGTGAAGGTTAGTATTCGAGTACTGGCAAGGACTGGGAATAGGATCGGTTCTTCACTTCCATTTAGGGTTAGGTTCTCTCAGATTGCATCCAGATATTTTCCTGATGTCCTATGGGTTAATTTCCAAATTTTTTATTTTATATGGAGTTGTAATGGAGGAACTAGCAACTTAGAAAACTCCACTGTGTGATCTATCATGAGATTTCTCTAGTTGGTCTTGTGAAATCAGGGGGAAGCTATTCTCATTACATTTAATTTCCTTAGGGTTTCTTTTTTCCTGACAAAAATGAAACAGAAAATGTTAGTTATACCATAGATAATATTGATGCCAGAAAATTGATGCCAATCAACTGGTTGTATGAGGTCATGTTTGACTTTGTACAAATTTTTAAATTTTTTCATACCTCAGTTTCTTCTGTGATAAAATGGTGACAAAGATTCTACTCTACCTTTCTTGAAGGGGAGGTGCTATAAACTTCTATAAATTAAAAATTGTTACAGTTGATGAAATGTGCTCTGTTATATGAGTGTCTGTGTTACATAAGAGGCTGTATTAATATCAAATAAAATTATATTAAAAAAAGACTGATTAAGTAAAAAAAAATGGTAAGAGCTTGGAACAATACCTGGTAAAAAGAAAATGCTCAATAAGAATGAGATATTATTAATATTATTATTATTGTTATAATCATTTACAGTTGGAAACAATCTGGTGTGACTGCACTGTAATAGGATGAGCTTTTAGTGAGGTCCAATATAAAAATGTATTTTATGGTAGCATGGTAAATATCTGAAAACCCAGCTCTTTGGATTTTTTCAAACATGAATTCTCACAGTTCTATAATTTTTCCAAAAAGTGTATAAAAATATCCAAAGCCAAAATGGAAATTGGCTTTTCCTTAATGGTCTATGTCAAGGACAATTTTTATTTCAGATGAGTTTTTATTTGGCTAGTTTTAGGTGATTTTGGAATGTGTCCTGTGTTTAAACTTGTATGGTATTATTTCTCAGGCAAGGTGGGCATATATTAGCAAAGAAGACATTTCAACTGTCATTCAAAATTCATTATAGGAAAAATCTAAACACATACATATATAATACAAACAGGATGTCATGAGTTTTTGAGAGGTTTGAAGAGCCATGGGGACACAGAGGACAAAGATGAATTCTGTTTGAAGGGATTGGCGCTATGTCCAGATCTCCTTTAAATGTTTTACCCATAATGAGGATTAAATACTATATTCCTAAGGACCCTAATAAATTCTTTTTCTACACTATTTTACCTTTAAACCATTTTGGTTAAAGAAAACACTGGGATGTGGTATGGTTGTGAAAGGAATGTTAGGTATATAAGTAATATATAAGTATGTAAATAATATAGTTGGTAAAAAGTTAGTCTTGGCATCATTTTAGGACTTAAGGGAGAACGTGGAGACCAAGGAACAAGTGGAGTTCCAGGATACCCAGGAAAACCTGGAGAACAAGGTAGAGTATAAAATGCATTTATCGTGTACAGGAATATGTGCAGTACAGTCCTTCATTCTCTTCCCGTTTGTATTTAAAGTTATCAGAGAGGTACGAATTACCGTTATTGCAATAATTCAGTGTGTACCTGACTGGATGAAGTGTTAGTGTTGGTCTAGGAGTTGGGAGACTGGATAAGATAAAAGTATCTGAGCTCTGCTCCTCTCTCTAGTTGTAAAATGGAAAATAAAAATCCCTAAATCTTTCTGGGTTTTGGTTTCTTTGCCTGTAAGATTTTGAGTTTGGAGGGACAATCTGGAGATTTAGGAGAACACTTTGTTGAGGACAAAATGAAAACGGTAATGGAATACAATGTGCAGCTATAGTTCCTATATTCTTTATTATATTAAAAGTGAAAAAAAAAAAAAGAACTACATACATGAGGTCTGAATATAAACTACTATTTCTGGAAAGCATTAATTTTTCCCCTTCTGAGAGCATGGTGTGATATAAAGTGCTCATTTTAAGAGCCTCCTAGGCACAGCCATTGCCAAGGCAAGAGCCGGGTTTCCAGGTCCCAGGAAGCAGGTTTTATGTCTAGTTTTTGAGCTCTGTGGTAATAGCATGCTGTTTATAGCCCGTGTGGTCCTTAAACATTGTTTGAACTTTCCATTGCAGGCGGACTTGGCCCTAAGGGGGATAAAGGAGACACTGGCCTGGCTGGAGTAAAAGGACAAAAAGGCTCACAGGGGGACGCATGCGAGAATGGCACCAAAGGGGACAAAGGGGACCCAGGGGCAGTGGGCCCGCCGGGCTTGAACGGACGGCCAGGGGCCAAGGGCGAGAAGGGGGAGCTGGGGGAGAAGGGCTACTGCGGGGAGTCTGGGGAGAGGGGAGGAAAAGGACAGAAAGGCGAGTGGGGCGTGAAAGGAGAGAAAGGGAGCAAAGGAGACGCAGGAACAGAAGGCAAAAGCGGCCCCGACGGTCTGCCTGGGGCCAAAGGTGATCCAGGGGCTAAAGGAGAGAAGGGAGAGTTGGGGCCTCCTGGTCGCATGGGACCCGCTGGGCCGAAGGGTGAGCTCGGGAGCAAAGGGGTCCGAGGCCCTGTCGGGAAGAAGGGCTCTCGGGGCTTCAAAGGCTCCAAGGGTGAGGGGGCCGGCGTCCCGCAGTCGCAGTCGGCGTTCAGCGCTGCTTTGTCAAAGCCTTTCCCTCCTCCCAACGCCCCCATCAAGTTCGACAAGGTTCTCTACAATGACCAAGGGAACTACAGCCCTGTCAGCGGGAAGTTTAACTGTACCCTTCCCGGAACGTACGTTTTTTCCTACCATGTTACCGTGAGGGGCCGACCTGCTCGCATCAGCCTGGTGGCCCGGAATAAGAAGCAGTTCAGGTCCAGAGAAACTCTCTACGGTCAGGAAGTGGACCAGGCCTCTCTCCTCATCATCTTGAAATTGGGTGCAGGAGACCAGGTCTGGCTCGAAGTGTCAAAAGATTGGAATGGGGTGTATGCCAGCTCTGAGGATGACAGCATTTTTACTGGATTCCTTTTGTACCCGGAGGAAACGCCTGGAATTTCACCATAAATTTGTGTCTTGAACATTGTAGTTTGAGTTTAGTGGAATAAGTCAGTTAACATAGAGTAGTGCTACCAGAAAAGTAACTTCCGTTTTTTTCATGGAAGTTAAAAATGAATATAGAAAAAATTTTTAAAAATTATGTCACCTAGAGTCAATTACTATTCCTATTTTAAGACATACTCTTTGAAAATATTTCTATGTATTTAGAAGCATATTTCTATTAACTTTGTAGTTAGCTTTTTTCTCATTTAGCATTATAACGGCATTACTCAAGCCATTTAAATAAACAATATTTGTATACAAGAATATGAATTGTAATTAATAAATGTATTCTTTTTTTTAATTTCAGCATATTATGGGGGTACAGATGTTTAGGTTATGTATGTTGCCCTTGCCCCCCACAAGTCCGAGTTTCAAGTGTGTCCATCCCTCCAATGATGCGCATTGCACTCTTTGTGTGTGCATACACCCGTCCCCTCCTCCCCCCACCGTGCCCGACATCCGATAAATGTATTCTTATTAGATATTTACTGTATCTCGTATAAATGTGTGTCTCTTCCTTCTGTGTGAATGTAAGGCTAATAGCTGATATAGCATGATGGCAGGTCTTTCTTAAAGTTTCTGGTTCTCTTGGGAGGGTTACTTTCCAACAAAATGGAATTATTCTCATGTTAGTTTAATTCAGGGAGACTACACAGAAAGAGTGGTAAAACCTAGCTAAAGTATCTTTAAAATTTATCTATGTGTAAGGATTTGCTCATAAAACCTGTATTGTATGGACTTGTGTGTTGGGTAAAATGTAAAAAGAAAGTCAATAAAGATATTGCTCAATTGTAGTAAAGATACTATCATTCATCACATTATTGTGCTTAGAAGAACTGAATGTCCTCAAAAGATTCAAGAACAAAATTAAATCATCATCGATCTAAATTTGGCCTTTTCTTCATGGTAGAACATTTAATTAGAATTAATTCTTTGGCATCATTATCATCATCTCTATAATAATTAATTCTAGTTATTCAGTGATAACATTGCTGGAGCGGGTAGGGGCTTGGGAATTCATTTGCAATGTGAATGTTTAATAACTGAGAATATTTAATAATTCAGTGGTTTCATTTTTTAAAAAGCAAATTTATTGAATCCAAATTGAATTTGATTCTATGAAAGTATATTTATGCAGATTTTCAAATCTTGGTGCATCAAACCAGGGAATAGGTGATGAGAACTTTATGGTCTTGCTCAGCCAACTTTGGCAAACATCATTCACTTTTGAGATTCTCATTAATACATATATAAAATATTAGAACAGTGTTGAGAGGAATGCTATTTCTGGAAGTTGTTATTATGAACCACTGGAAAAAGAGTGGGTTCCGCATCAAATATTGGAAGTGCTATATTCTGTATCTCCCTCTTGAAGATTTATAAAGCACATTGGTGTAGTCTCTGATACTCCTACAGAAAACAAATCTGTTTAATTTTGTTTTATCCAATGCTTTCAAGTTTGTTTTGGGGATGGAACTCATCAAGTAACAACCCGTGGAACCACATTCTGTAGGCTATCAATTTTGGAAATGTTGCATTAATTTATCCTCCAAGGATTACCCAGCAACCTGGAGCAAAGTTCACTCCCGATGGTTCTCCCTTTCTTCTGCAGTTCTCCTTTTAGATTGTAATATTGCTTTAGTTGTGGCTGTGCTTGTATTTGTCAGAAGGAGAGTAAGATAATTTGCAAGTGCTTAAAAAAGTGATACACTTAAAAATTTCTTTCTTTTCCAATTTGAGAATTAGATAGTGAAGAGATTCAGGAACTTAGTTTGTCTCTTGTTTGTATGTTTTTATGTTTGTTTTTTTCTTTATGTCATCTCCATTATTAGGTTGGAGTGATTTGGAGGGCTGAGAGCCAACTAACCTAAGAAGGTAGAAGGAAAAATCCACATCAAAGGATTTGATGTAAAAGACAGCCAGGCAGAGGGTGCAACAGTCCACATATAGGATTTATGATATCTGACAGTGTCTTATACTTGTGTTTCAGGTAGTCATTTTATAGGAAGACTGGAGTTACAAGTTCAGGGTTAAGATCCAGGATTGGTGGTTGATTATTAGCTTTTTCCAGGGCATCCAAACCAAAGAAGTTGCTATCCTCTGGGAATGGTTTTGGGAGGTTCTGCGTTCTTCATGACACTTTCTGCTTTGAGGGTGAAGTGGCACAACAAAGTGCTCCCTTCCTTCAACTACATCACGTCTCCCATCTTGTTAAAAACAGAAAAATCAAGAGTGGGTCTCTCCCATCCCAAGGATTTGAATATAACCCCAACCCTGCTCCCACACTAATGACTACCAAATATACATATCTGAATGCCAGCCCTGAGTATTAAACTGCTGGGAGTTAAATGAACATTCCAAGCTTAACATGAAAAAAATCAAGCTCCTGAAATTCCCCTTAAGCTGCTCCTCCTACATCCTTCCTCAACACCTATAATGAAAACTTCTGTCCTGTTGCTCAGGTCAAAAACCTCGTGTGAAAAAACAGTGGTGATCTAGCACCTCTTGCATTACTCTGGATAGAGCTGGAGCCCATTCTACTAAGTGAAGTATCACAAGAGTGGAAAAACAAACACCTTTCTTGATTATATCTTCTGATGTACAAAAGTTTTTAATTTTGATGAAGTCCTATTTATCTATTTTTAATTTAATGTAAGGTAAGGGTCCCAATTCATTCTTCTTTTTTTTAATTTCAGCATATTATGTGGGTAAAAATGTTTAGATTACATATGTTGCCTTTGCCCTACCCCAGTCAGAGCTTCAGGCGTGTCCATCCCCCAGATGGTGCGCACTGCACCCATTAGGTGTGAATATACCCATCCCCTCCTCCCCCCTCCCATCTGCTCGACACTTGATGGGGGATAAGTGAGTGTACTAAATACTAATAAAACCATTGAATTATTAAAAAAAAAAAAGACAAACAAGCACCACATGTACTCACCATCAAATTGGTATTAACTGATCAACACTTAAGTGCGCATACTATATGTGCACATTCATTGGGTAACATTCATCGGGTATTGGCCAGATGGGAGGGGATGGGTACACACCTAACAGGTGAGGTGTGTACTGTCTGGGGGATGGACACACTTGAAGCTCTGACTCAGGTAGCGCAAAGGCAATATATGTAACCAAAACATTTGTACCCTTGTGATTTGCTGAAATAAAATATTAAAAAAAAAAACCTCGTGTGATTTGATTTTTCTCTTTCACACTTAAATCTAATCTGTCAGTGATCCTTTTGGCAGTTCCTTCAGAATGTATAAAGAGTTTGATGACTTCTCACGTCTCTACTGCCACAACCCTGGTCGAGCTACTGCTGTTTATCCACTTAGATTATTGTAATAATCCCTTAACTGGAGTCCCCTAACATACAAAAGCTCCAGGGCCAAAATACAAATGGGGTCCCACATACTCCTTGTCGAGATATTTAAAACTTGTATCTCAAGTTGGCAAACAGTTATTTAAAATATGTTCTATCCTCCTACTGTGAAAGATATGCCTCTTTGTTGAAAAAAATAAAAATAAAGCTATTTTTTTTTATATGGCTGACGGTAAACAAAATATCAAAGATGACTGAATTGCTGTTGTGCATGTTTGGGTATCCTGTTAATGGGCAGGCAATGTTTGAACGAGTAAGAAGAAACATTAATTCACGAATTGCTATATATTTACCCCATAGATATTGTTTTTAAAACTAAATTTCAGAAAAACATGATGTTTTGTAATTAAGCCTTCCGCACAATCCATGTTCTATTGACAGTTTTGTCAAATTAGACCAACTTTGTTGAATCATTGTATTTCCTAGTAATTTTTAAAAATTAGTCTCTATTTGGAGTAAGAAAATTTGCTCAGCTAAATTGGCAATAAGGTTTGGAAATGAACCAGTAATGTTATAAATCATGTTCAAATATGATTAACTATAATGAGGGTTCCATAAGACGCATTGTCATTATTGTAGAAAATATTGCAAAATATTTAAATTTTATCATATAAACCAATGATCACTTATATTGCCATTTTACCATCTCTTAAAACAATATTCTAGAACCTAGATCCATTGTGGGTTTTCTGTCTGGACCTGCATAAATATAAGTTTAGTGACACGAATTGTTTAATATTGAATAATATTCTTTAGCCCTTAAATGTTCAACTTTTACAAATGTCATGCAATTCAAGAGTATCTCAAGAATGTTGAAGTGGAACACAAAGAGAAACAAGAAAATGGATGGCCAGTGCAACCGAGATAGAATACTGTGTTATCTGTGGCATTTGTGCTCTCCAAGAGGAAGTACTTGATACATCAACTGAATTTCTCTTAATTAAGCACACCCATTGCTCAACTCCTCCCACCCTCCAAAGCGGTGGCCATACCCAACAGTGCAGCAGTACTGTTCATTAACCTTGATGGCACTTGGAGGCAGTTCCCTTTTGTTTGATGCACATAGGACAAGAGGCATGGAGAAGAGTTTCCCTGGGGCTCCTGAAAGGTGGTAGTGTTGCACCAGAAGGTGGTTGTGCTGCAGTAGAATTGAACCCCTATCTTGAATAAAGGTGTTCTGAGTACTATGATAAGTTTGTATATTGTGTGCTTGTTTTACATACGACCGTCTAAAGCGTGGGTCCAGGACAGAGGCTCCTCTGGCTTGGCTCTAAAGGTCGTGCAGTCTATTTCTGCTTTTTTTTTTTTTTTTTCTAAGTAGAGGCAAGGTCTTGTCACGGATGGGATCATAGCACACTGCAGTCTCAAATTCCTGGTCTCAAGTGATCCTTCTGCCTCAGCCTCCTGAGTAGTTGGGACTATAGGTTCACGCCCCTGTGCCTGGCTTATGTTTGCGTTTGATCCCTTCAAACAAAGCAATCCTGTTAAACAGGAAGTTGGCTCATCTTACCCTCTGCACAAAGCCTCTTGAAGCTCACATCTCATTCAAAGTAGATGCTGCCAAAGCCTTACTATAAGCAGAGAGACCATGTGTGATCTGGCTCCCTGTGTCCCCTCTGTCTTGATCTCCTGCTGTCTCTTCCACCCTTGCTCTGTACATAGCCGTCAGTCCTCAGATTCACCAGCATCTTTCCACTCAGTATTTTGCACATGCTGTTCTATCTAGATGGCTCTGACCCCAGGTAAATGCATGGCTGGCCCCTTCCTCTCTCTCAAACCTTTATTCAAGTATCATCTTTTCAATTAGGCCTTCTTGGATCATTCCATTTTAAACTTAAGTCCCCCTGCCCTGACCGTCGTCCCTGCTTTATTTTTCTTTATAGCACTGATCACCATCTAATATGTTATGTATTTCACATGGCGATCTTATTTATTTTCTGTCTTCCCCTTAGAAAATAAATTCCACCTGGCCAGGGAATTTTGCCTGTTTATTGCTCTCTCCCCAGGGTCAGCATATTACGTATGTGTTCAGCGAATGCAGATTGATAAGGTCCAGACAGTGACAGTTGCAGATCTCTCCACAAGGTGGTGCTCACAGATTATCTTTGCTTTCGGTTTCCACCTTTGTTAAAAAAACAAATGAGCCCCCACCCTCGAACCCTAGCCTGTTGCAAAGTAAATAAAATGGTGTCTTAGATTTCAAAAGTAAGAGCCTGATTTAACGAAATACTGTGTTATATATTTCATTGTGTTTCAGAGAGCTACGCATTTTTTTTTCCTTGTGGGTCATAGGACTATTGGGTAGTTCTATGGGGTTGCAGTCAGAAACTTACAACTACGGAAGGGGAATATGTCTCCTATTGTCTGAATATGATACTTCTAAGTGGAAGCTCAGTCTATTTTTATCTCCCCTCCAACCTAAAATGGGTCATCCTGAGTCCTGGAATATAATATATTCTATACCTATAAACCCACTTACAAAAAGATTTTAAAATGGGGCAAGAAAGCTAGCATTTAAGCAAGCTGTAATGCTTGGAAGAGGGACTCAGGGAGAAGGAAAAATTGGGAGCAACACATCTCTCAATGACGGAGGTGGGTGGGGCAGACAGGAGAGACAGGCATTGGGGATTATGGGGCAATAATAACTTATTTCCTGCATCCTAACAATGTGTCAGGCACAGGGCTGTGTATGTCTGAGATGCCACAAGTGATCTGTACCACACGAGCAGACTGAAGTATGCAGTGGTTCAGCAGTGCGCCAAGGACATGCATCTGGGCGGTGGGGAGCCAGGGATGCAGCAGTCTGAATCTAGAGCTCACTCTCTCAACCAACAAAGTAGGGCAGAGTGGACTCAAAAGCCTGGCTGATAAAAGACTAGTATAATGGGAAAAGGGATGGTAGCAGCCCAGTTTCTCATAGCTAGCACCCCAAGTGGGAAGGGGAGTGAGAAAAGGGACAAGAATTCACTGAAATCTCATCAGGGATGCAGGGGTGGGCCTCATGTAAAACTGCAAATGAAACCAAGGGGCTTTGCCTATAAGGGAGATTGTAGGTGGGTTCTCTGATTAGCCTAGTGTATGATCCCTGTGAATTTGGTGGAAAAATTTAGGAGTACTTGATTGTTTCAGGAACTAAAATGAAAGCATAATTATTGTTGTTTGAATTATAAGAATTGCGTGGAGTCTAATAGAGATGGCATGAGAGATTTACATGTTCATAGTCCTTTCTCCTGAGACAGGAAATGGATTGGAGGGTGCCTCTCTTGTCCTGAGCTGTGGAAGGAGCTGAGGAGGGAGAAGCCTCGCTCTCTGCTCTGCGTATTCGCTCGTCTGTTTGGAGTTACTGTGTGCCGGGCTCTTCTCTTGGTACCAAGGGTAAATCTGTGAGCAAAGTGGGGGGAAATCCTCTCTGTGTTCAGAGGGCTTATGAAGAGAGAGAATAAAACACATATAAGTTATTAATTGTGTAGCGTGTTAGAAAGTGATAAATGCAAGGGAGAAAATCTGGGGGTGACGGGAGGATTGACAGTAAGGGGAGGTGAGAGAGTTTAAAATGAGGGTCAGAAAACCCCCACTGAGAATGTGATATTTGAGCCAAGTTATGAAGAAAGCAGAAGAGCGTGCCAAGTGGATAGCTGAGAAAACAGCGGGAGTGGAACAAGGTAGGAGGAGCTTGCCTGGCAAGGAGGCCGGTGTGTCTGTGGCGGTGTGGGCAAGGACACAGCAAGGGCTGAGAGGGCCGAGAGAGAAGGGGTTAGATTGTGCTGGGCTTTGGGGTAGTGTGAAGACTTGCACTCTTACTCTGAGTTTGGTAGACACGGAGATGGTTTTGTCCCTCTCTAGTAAAGACTAGATGCCCCACTGCAGCATCAGCTCCTTCAGGGTCTGCCTCAGCTGCAGAGCTACCTCTTTTGAGGTTACGCCCTTCCCAGGGTAGTCCAAATCTGGTAACTGAGCAAGTTGGGTATATAAGTTCTGGCCATTTCAGCCCTTCAAGGTCACTTTGACAGGCCCTGTTTGTTCCAAAGCTCTCTGCTGGTTGACCAAGGCTTTGTCAGTTCTTAAGCTCAGCTTCTTCCCTGTCTAATCCTGACTCCTCTTCCTTCCCTTCCTAGGGGTTGATTCCTAATGAACATTTTCCATTTCAAACTCTATGTCCACTTCTGCTTCTAGAGGTCCAGCAGTGACAGACAATAAGATATAAAATATGACAGAAAGTGGTAGAGGGTACAATCTTATGGACCACATGTTCATCACCCCCCTCCTTTGGTCTGGGCCAGAGCTGAAAGAATTAATAAATGAACTAATCGATGTTGTTGGAATCCTATTGGAAGATGGCCTGATATTTAGGTCCAAGGAACCTCTGTTGTCTGAGTGTAGTGGTTAAGAGTATAGACTCAGGAACCAGATGTACTGGGTTAGAATTTCATTTACTAGTGATATGACTTGGGCAAGACACTGAACCTATCTATGCCTTAGTTTCTTCATTTATAAAATGAAGTAAAATGAGATTTTACTTCAATAAATGAGTTTATATTTCCACAACTCTTAGAAACTGTGTCTGGCACATAGTAAGTGCTGGATAGGTGTTTGTTAAATAAATAAGAAAGCTAGCTATATTCAAGTCAAATGTGAGAAAGGATGCATTTTGTATATGGTTCAGACTCCTTTTCACAGTCAGGTGTGAGTGAGGTTTTCACTGATGGGCTTATGAGTGGGAGGGGGAGGTAAAATCAGGATTGGCTTGGGCTCAGTGTAGGATCAGAGGTGATAGTGTTGGCTGTGTTGGTTGAATTGGAGATATGCATTTATGCAAGGCCTTCCCATAGAACATCTGAATTATATAGACATAAAATTGTGTGGTTTATAAAGGATACATAAAAATAAAGTGTTACTCCTTTGAATTGAGATTGAGCTTTACTTGTTCCTCAAAATCACTATTAATAGAGTTAATATATCAAAGTTCATGGATTCACCTTCATAATTAGGCACCCAGGGTCACTATCTGGAATTATCACCCTGACCATGTGCTTCTTATATACCTGAAAAAGGCACTGAAGGAGGGCCCACCTAAAGACGGATGTTTTGCTGATCCGAAAGGTAATGACAGTGACAAATGAGACCTCCCAGTGGACCATAGGGAGGGTTAGCGGCAGGAAATTGCATCGGTTCAGTGATTAAGGCAACATCAGCAGTCAGAAGACAGCAGCAGGGCAGGTGGCCTTGGTCTTACTGCTGCCTCATCTGATCCATCTCACAGGGTGATGAGTTTGAGATGTGTCTGCCTGGCCTGCAAACACGATCCTCTCCTGCTTCTCTCTTTTTTTCCCCTGAAAATAAATGAGCAACAAGAAATTTGGAGCATCCAGATTATTCAATGTCAGAGCTATTGCCAAGGCAGCACGCCCACTCTCCTTGGATGTTGAATGCAAGTTAAAATTGCCTCTGGCAAAAGGTTTCATGAAGTCCTTACTCATTTATTTTAATTCAAGAAAAATTAATGAGCATCTACTATGTACCAGGCACTAGGCTTGATGCCAGGGATACAAAGATGAATGAGATAATTTCTTGTCTTCAAGGAAGTCACAGTCAAATGGAGGAGGCAGCTAAGTAAAGGCAATGGCTGTTCCATCTTTTTTTTGTCTCAGGGATGGATGAGGACCCAAATGCCATGGCAATTATTGGAGAAATTGAGAAACATTTAATCCAGCAAGTTGGTTGATTGATGTTCTTATTTAGCTACCCTAAGGAGTACTAGGTGAGAATTTATTTGAAAAGGGTTAGACTCAGCAGAAGAAAAACGTTAAAAAAAATAATCCAAGAACAACATTTTTACAATTGGGTGTTACCATGTGGGACCCTAAATCTTGTTTCTAAGACCTTGAATGGATAAGGAAAGAGAAGACTAAAGAACTCCATGGGGAAATCAGAAGTTGAGACCTGGCCGAGTCAAGAACCAAAGGAATCAAAGGCATTATTGTAGCTCTTACCTGACCCTGGAAATATCCCAATAATCACCTCACCAGCTCCTTTTGAGAAAAGAGAATCCAAAGCCTGGATTCTGTAACTCAAAATGTGTGGTCCAAGGACCTGCAGATCATGTCACTCACATTTCAATCAAAGATTCCTTATTTTAAAAATAAAATAAAATTTTGGGGATATAATATATCTACAGAAAAATACACAGATGTTAAATGTACAGTTTGATGACCTTAAACATATGACTACAACCATGAAGCCATGACCACATCATCATATGGAGATTTTCCAGTACCCGGAAGGCTGCTTGTGTACACTTCCAGTCAAATCACCTCACCCCACAAACATAGCCACTGTTTCTGATTTCAGATTAATTTTTCAAGTTCCTGAACTTCTTATGAATGTAATGATGCAGTTTCACTCTTTTATGTCTGGCTTCTTTCCTCAACTTGCTGTCCGAGACACCATTCACGTTGTTGTGTGTATCAACAGTGCTTAAGATATTGAACATCTGACTGGCCATGCCGATTCGTCGTTTGTACATCTTCTATTGTGAAGTGGCCACTCAATATTTTTGCCCAATTTGATTGCATTTTCTTTTCTTTCTTACTGACTAATAGGAGTTCATTGGATTGTCTGCATGAGCTTCAGTCCGTTTCCCTGTTTTTCTCCAAGCAGGTCAAGTTTGTTTTCTGAGCCACCTCCTCCCTTTCGTTCATTTCCCTCAGCTTTCCAAAACTCTCAAACTTAGGTCCCCTGCTGCCTCTCTATCTTTGTAGGACCAAAATTTGCTTCCAGAAAGGTGAATTTGATGCAAGTGACTGAAAATCCTTTGTTACTTTATCCCTCAGATATTTATCTTTTAAAAAGACATAAAGCCAACAGATAGAATGATAGAATGTTGGTGGAATTTCAGGAATTAGAAAACTGATGGGGATTTTTAAAGGAAGATTAGGGAACAAGAATGACCAGTGAAAGGTACATTTTTATACCTCCGAATTTCAACTATTCTGTTGTTTCTTAAAGTTTTTTTTTTTTTTTTTAATTTTGGATAATTATCTTTAAGAGATGTTGGACAAAGGAAGAAAAAAATTTATTCATCAGCAAATGATTGTGTCATTAAAAAAGAGAAAAGATTAAGGGTTTTTGGACTATACCTGGATCACTGGTTCAGAACTATTGCAAATGATTGACTATTAGTGGCTTACTGCCAGTTTGAGAATCTTATGGTACAATGTTGTAGAAAGGTTTGTCATCTTAGAAATGGGTGTTAATACTGCAATAATGATTTGCTAGGAAATTACAAAGTATGCTTAATAATCTAGTGAGTAATATTAAATTGGGAAATGGAGTCCAATATTTTTAAGGCAGGAGAATGATTTAAGATACTCTTGAAAATGAGGGGGAAAAGAAAACAGAAAAAATACAGAGGAATCTCTGAAGGCAATTTATGTCATCAGAAAGAGAGACCAAAATTAGTGAAAAAAGTGAGGGAGGTGTGCCCAGCCAGACCCAGGCAATGTCTGCCCATCTTTAAGTTCAGACTGTGCTTGAAAAGACAGTATGGTTCTGTGATGTCCAACCTAAGCAAACTGGACTGTTTATTCCTTACTCTAATATCAGCTCTCAGATCTGTGAATCCCAATCTGTTTCTGTCATAAATATTTCACTCCTCCAATATTTATTGGTCACTTGTTAATTGTCAGGGACTGTGACAGATGATGGTCATACAATTATGTAAATTCTTCAATTGAAGTAAATATTAATTATGATAAGGCAGGGATGGGGAACTGTGGCCTTCTAGGTCCTTGAGAGTGGCCTTTTGCAGACTCAACATTGTTACGATGTCTATACTACCCAAAGTGATCTACAGATTCAATGCAATCCCTATTAAAATACCAGCATCATTCTTCACAGATGTAGAAAAATTAATTCTATGCTTCGTATGGAACTAGAGAAGACCCCGCATAGCAAAAACAATTCTAGGCAATAAAAACAAAATGGGAGATATCAACTTACCAGACTTCAAACTTTATTATAAGCCTGTAGTAATCAAAACAGCTTGGTACTGGCACAAAAATAGAGCCATTGACCAGTGGAACAGATCTGAGAACCCAGATATAAAACCATCCTCGTATAGCCACCTAATCTTTGACAAAGCAGACCAAAACATACACTGGGGAAAAGAATCCTTATTCAATAAATGGTGCTGGGAAAACTGGATAGCCACATGTACAAGACTGAACCAGGATCCACACCTTTCACTTCTCACAAAAATCAACTCATGCTGGGTAACAGATTTAAACCTGAGGAGTGAAACTATTAGAATTCTAGAGGAAGATGTTGGAAATGCTCTTCTAGACATTGGCCCAGGCAAAGAATTTATGAAGAAGACCCCAAAGGCAATCACAGCAACAACCAAAATAAATAAATGGGACCTGATCAAATTAGAAAGCTTCTGCACAGCCAAAGAAACTGTGGCAAGAGCAAACAGGCAACCTACAGAATGGGAGAAAATTTTTGCATGCTACAAATCCGATAAAGGGCTGATAACCAGAATCTACTTAGAACTCAGGAAAATCAACAAGAAAAAAAATCAAACGACCCTATCAAAAAGTGGGCAAAGGACATGAACAGAAACTTTTCAAAAGAAGACAGAATAATGGCCCAAAAACATATGAAAAAATGCTCAACATCTCTAATCATCAGGGAAATGCAAATCAAAACCACAATGAGATATCACCTATCTCCAGTGCGACTGGCCTTTATCGAAAAGTCCCAAAACAATAAATGTTGGCATGGATGCAGAGAGATAGGAACACTCATACACTGCTGGTGGGACTGCAAACTAGTGCAACCTCTGTGGAATTCAATATGGAGATACCTTAAAGGGATGCAATTAGAAGTACCATTCGATCCAGCAATCCCATTACTGGACGTCTACCCAAAAGAACAAATGATATTCTATAAAAAAGCCATCTGCACTCCAATGTTTATAGCAGCACAATTCATAATTGCAAAGATGTGGAAACAACCCAAGTGTCCATCAATACATGAGCGGATCAATAAAATGTGGTATATGTATACCATGGAGTACTATTCAGCTTTAAGAAACAATGGTGATATAGCACCTCCTGTATACTCCTGGACAGA
>RJWJ010027380.1:0-22230 GCA_004363605.1 Indri indri
CATATTCAATAAAAGCATTGGACTTAAGGCCAAGTATAAACAACTGATAAAAGATGTTTTAGAAAAGTTTAAACTCATATATTCTTTGCACTTTCCCTTGCTCTTTATGAAAATCTTTATGTTTTATAATTTTCCTACATTGACTGACAGCTGCTAAATTTTATATACTTGAGACAAGGCCATCATAGATGCTTACTCATGAGCTGTATTTTTTGCATTGAACCAAATGACCAAACTTGTTTTTACATTTGACAATAACAAAAGAAAATAAAACACAATATGGAGAATCATGCCTTATTTATCCAAACTCCTTATACTATACTGATGAGAATTAGGTCTTTAGCCTAGAGAATATATTTAAAGAATGGAAATTAAAAAAAAATTCAAGCTATTATTTTTCTATTTTCAAGTATGTGACTTACATGATCATTTTAATACCTTAAGAACATCTTTAAGATTAGTACCAACCAAGGTGGTCCATGTGACTTTTCATACAAAGTTTTAATTTTTCATATAAAATATGAAATAGCTTTTTAACCTTCCCCTCCTAATGTCCAAAGTAACAGAGTTAATTAAAAAGTAGCAAGAAGACCGCAACATCAACTATGGCACAGTGTGGGCAAAAAGAATTTTTGCTAACTTCTCAGGCTTTCCTCAGAAATTCAGATAAATTTCATAGTGGAGCAAGCTACTACAGGACTCTCCAGCCATCTGTTTGCTGCATTTAAGTAATTTCATTTTCAGGAAATGAAACATTTGGCCAAGTAAAGGAAAAAATAGTGTCCATTCACACATAACAGATTGATGACATATCCGTGGGGTGAAAAGAAGTTGTTTCAAATCCTAGGAGGAAATATCATTTGGAAATTAAAGACAAAAACTTTCCTGACCCAAGCTGCCTAGAAAATTTATTTCCATTGATTAAAGTAAACTACTCACTAGAACCAAAGTATTTATAAAAGTAATAATATTTTATTAAGAAAATAATTAATATTAATTTTTTATTTATATGTGCATTTTAGTTTATGAGAACTGTCTGGAAAGTATCCAGCCATGTAATATGAAAATTGCATATTAACAATGGCTGGATACTTTCTAGGTAGCCCTCATATATTTTTATATTTATGTTAAATGATATTCATTAATATCGATACATAATTACTTATATCCTCTAATTCTAATAGTGCTGCTTTACTGTAAATCTGAAGTTGAGAATTTATTCCATAGACATAGTTGTGATAAATTAAAGCTGTCAGGTTTTCCCCTTCCTTCTTCCACCTTCTAGCTTTAGGATTATTCTACTCAAACATATGAGAGGTGGGAAAGAGGAGAATTAGATTAAACATATCCTTTCAATAGGTTTTTAGGAGCAATGCAGGCTTAATAAGGGAACTTCTGACTACTTTTCTATCAAGGAACTAAATGATTTAGTTCATATTGAGCTAGAAAAAATAAATTTAAAAGTGATGAGCCCAGGATCTAAATTCTAAATGGTATGCAGAGCAGAAGGAAGAATATTCCACTGCACGGCAGTATAAGTGGGGGCGGGAGGTGGCTTTCTCAGAAGTATAGTTCTGTAGCAATGGCTTTGTTGATGCTCATTCCTGTCAGTTTGCCAGGGTCGAGAGAAGAGCACACCATCTTATCCATTTCCTGATTACAGTCTCTTAAAACTTATGCTCCATTTAATGGTCCTGGAAATCACAGTCACCTGATGACTTATAAAAGGAAAATAGACTGTAATTCCCTGATAGATGCTAAAAAGTCATCTTGTAGAGAACAGATGATTGTAAAAATACTCGTTAAAGATAATACCCACATCGATATGGTAAGCTCTCCTGAATTGCAGAATCTTATATACTTTTCTTTTGGGTATGTTCATTTAAATGAAAGATGACCAACAAAAAAATCAGTGTCTCTACCATCCAACCTTTCTCTTCTGGTGCTGCTTCTCTTGGAAAATGGTGAACCACCTAGGTCAGAAACCTGGCAGTCATCCTAAATGTTAACTTCTCCCTCACTTCCAGTCACCAACTGGTCTCTAAATCTAAGAGCCTACCTCCCTAATTTCCCACACGCTGACCCCTTGTCTTCACCCTCAGCATTACTGCCTTAGTGTGAGCCCTTCTCTCTCTCCTAGGGATCTGCCACAGCACCCCAACTGATCTCCTTGTCTTAGGTCTTGTTCTCCTACAACCCATTCTTCAAAGGGCTGCCACTGTGATCTTCCCAAAGGTGATTCTGATCCTACCACATTGCTTCAAGCCCACAAGTGAATCGCTGCCAACTTCAGGACCTCTCCTTAGGAAGGCACATGAAACCCTCATGATCAGCTCCTTCTCCTCCCCGCACTCAAGTCTTTCTCCAGCTTCTTCTCCCACACGTTCACCCTTCTCTGTTGCCATCCTTAACCACATTTGTAAAAAGACACAATCTCTCTCCTTTCCATCCTTTCATGCACACTGTTCCCTCAGCATGAACCAGACCGTTTGCCTGGTATGAAGATTCAGCTGTTAGGCAGCTTTCACTGACTCTTGCAGTCTGACTTGGATGTTTCTCTATTCTCAGTCTTTGGTATGATCCTTTTTCATAACACTTATATCACATTTAGATATTGGTGAACCTATTTGTCTTACCTACAAAACTGCAAGCTCTTAAAGGCCTATATTTAATCAACTGTATTCCCAGTCAATATAAATCTAGTGTCTGGCACATAGTAAATGCTCAACACAAGTTTGTAAAATTTGAAAGATAAAGAATCCCATTTCACCTTAATATTCATTATGTGAATAATACTCTTTAAGGTTTAAATGACTATTAATACTGACATCTGCATCAAATATTATATTAATATATAGTGATAGCCTCTCCAGAAACATAAAGTATATGACTTTTTCTTTGAGTTCACTTGAATCTGATTAGTAAGCAATCTCAGAATTCTGATGATGAATGATCTGATCATAAGGAATAATTTTTATGATAAATACCAATGATATGAACATGACTATCAGAGATGCCACCATTGATATGAGTTGCAAAATGATGTTCCCCAGTCTCAAGGGTATGGCAAAGGTAGCCCCCTTCACTTTCCGGTACAGCCCCCTCAACATATTAAATATACCAGTTTTGACCACTGTTTTTGTAAAGATTTCAACATCTTTGATAGGAAGAAACTCACGATTTTCCTACTATTAATATCTAGGTGATTGGTATTTACACCTGGCTCTTAATAAGGAGAAACTCCTAGTTTCAGATCATTCTCAAAGGCCACTAGGAAATAGTTATCAGCAAGAAATATGCAAATTAGCAGCAGCTAAAGGACAGAGTCAGGATATTCCCTCTAAATTACCCCCTTCCCTCCATGCCCCCCTCCCTTCTGTGGTTCCATCATTGTCCTAATGATGAGAAACAAAGAATTGAAACTGGGCTGTTCAGATGTTGATGATCTCTGTCTCCCTCTCCCCCTTACTTAGAAAAGGTCTTTCAACTCCCTTCTCTTTCACGGTTTTTTTATTTAGCCCAGAACAGGTATGACTACAAGGAAAGCCTCCAAGCTGGAGCATAATTTCAGGAGCAAGTCCTCTGGAGACAGACCACTTGAGTTTGAATTCCAGCTCTGCCTCTTCCCAGCTGCTGACTGCTGGTGAGTTATTTAAACTCTGTGAGGTGCGTCTGTTTCTTTATATGTATAATGGGAAAATAATGTGTCTAATCTTGTAACACAAGTAGGACTTATTATGTAATGTATACAAAATACTTGGAATTGGGCCAGGTACATAGTAAGGGTTAGTTATTATTACTGGGTAAATTTTATGGTATTTTAGAAATATTTGGGTCAAATTTCCCTCTTTAGTTTGATAACTGAAAGTTTACAGTAAGCCACAGTAAAGAAAACTTCCTTTTGCCTTTTACCTAACAGAGGCTACGTCAGAATAAGTATGAACTTCCACAAACTTGCACCTTCTGATTTGTCAGTTCTCATCTTTCCCCTTGCTCTGTGTGTGTGTGCGTGTGTATGCGTTTCTTAAACAATGCAAATTGATTATCTCACAGCTTGGTAGGTCAAAAGTCTGGTGAACTCAGCTGCTTTCTCTGGTCTGGGTTTCACCGGCAGAAATCAACTTGTTGGCAAGCTGTCCTGTTATCTGAGGCTCTGAGGGAGAACCTGTGTCCAAGCTCATTCAGGTTGTTGACACAATCCAGTTATTTGGGCTGCAGAGGTGTGGTCCCTGTTTCCTTGCTGGCTGTGAGCCAAGAGCCTTTCAGCTTCTAGAGGAAGCCTGAATTCCTCATCACGTTGCTCCATCCGTCCTCCCACCAGCTACGGTGTGTTGAGTCCTTCTCACACTTCGAGTCTCCGTGACTTATCCTTCCACAGCACCTTTTCTGCCTCCAGCTGGAGAAAGTTCTCTGCTATTAAGGACTCATGAGATTAGAATGGGCCCAAGGGAATAATCCAAGTTACTCTTCCTATTTTAAGGTCTGTAATCTTAATAACATCTGCAAGGTCCCTTTTGCCACCTAAGATAACATATTTATGTATTTATTGGTGCCAGGGCTTAGGGTGTGGCTATCTTGGGGGTAGAGGGGACTATTCTGCCTCCGACACCATGCAAACCTCCACTGTGTGGTCTGCTTACCACATTCCTCAATTCTAGAGCAAGAATATGAAGTCTTTGTCTTTTGGAACTGAGGAAAAGAGTTCACAAACATTGGTAATAAAAATTATTTACTATTTATTTATTTATAAATGAATATATTCAAATATACTCAAAATAAAGTAAACAGCATAAAGAAGTTCATGTACCATCACTGAACTTCAATAATTATCAGTATTTTGCCAATCTTGGTACATTTTTTCACACCCTTATTTTTTCTTTTGATGTATCTTCAGATGAAAGAAAATATTTTTATTTGTGAAGGCTAATAAAGCTTCATATTTTATTGGAAATGGTTATAGTTTCAAATAATACAAATTGAAGAACAAAAGGATAATAATTGAACAAAACAAAAAGAATACCAGTGCTTTCCTCTCTTTTAGTGGATGGAAAATAACTTTGGGATATTAAAACCTTGCTGGACTTACATAATTACCACTATCACTCGTTGGCATTGCATATTAAAGGTCTCAGAACATGAGTCTTTTATTCATTCTTGTGCTGATATAAAGGGAAAGCTGAATGAAAGGGAATAAGAGAAGCAGGCTGCTTTTTCTCAGAGAATTTAAGAAACAAAGTCCAAATTACACAACATTTCCCTCAAGGATGCTTATTTTACTCTTTTTTCTCTTGATGCCAAGCTTTGGGGACTTGCAGGTAAGCTATTATATAACTTACTTAAGAAGATATTTTACCATAATAATATAATTACTTGCAATCATTAGACACACTTGCGGTATTTTTAGACCTCAAAGGTAACAGAAGTGCTTCTGTTCTGAGGTCAACAAGGCAAAGGCTGCGGTGTTGCACCACCTGAAAGCTCTCCTGGTCTAAAGAGTGATCAGAGATCATTTGGTTATTGCATGTGAACATGTTCCACTTTCATGTTCAGTCGGCAAAAAGTCTACAATTTAAGTAGGCTCATACTTCAGCATTTTATATTTTAAGGGATAGCACAGTTTTGAAAATTTTATCTGCAAAATTTTAGAAATTTACACATTGCTATTAACTTGGAACAAAATAACATAAACGTATATTGTCAGGAGAATAAATGCACACAATATTACTTCAACAAGACCAGATATAACAATATATACTCCTGTGAATAGGTATCCCTGGCCGACATTTATATCAATGAAGCCACAATCAAATTTAACCCACTGGATTCTGAGAACTCAGAAAATGCCCAGATCATTCCTGGTAAGAATTGTTTGCTCATACTATCCATCAAAACTAGAATGCAATTATATTTTAGTTGTGCTACTAACTAGCACAGATTGACCCTGGTTTAACATAGTTCAAAATTTTATAGAATAATAAATTAAAGCATCTCTATTAACTGCTAATGATAATAGATGTATGGTGCCTTGATATCAAGAAAGGGAGTCAACTTTTAAGTGGCTAGCTTATAATGCATAATTTATGATTACATTTTTTCCATCTTAAATTAGCTATAGGTCCTGTGCATTCTATTAAATAAAATTGGCCCAAGGGCAGGGGAGGGGGAAAACCAATTCAACATTTGTGTAGCAAAAAATCACTCGAGGACTGTGTTCATGTATATTCATAAACCTATCCACACATCTCTCAGTCATTCTTCACTTCATCAGTTCTGGGAATGATTCAACCTAGACTTAGATTCCAGGGTTGCTGCAGACACATGATAAATATAATATGTCCTCTTTTTTCCCTATAAATGGATAAGTAGCGAAAGGCAGAGGAGTGAAAAGTATGCAGAAAGCAACACTTATAAAAACCTCTATTATCATCTCTCATTTTTGCTAGCCGTTTTTGACTTTTCAACATAGAAATAGCATAAAAATATGTGACATTTTCTACCCATCACCAGGAATCCTTCAGAAAAGAGGTATGAATGGAAAATTTTAAAAACAAAATCTATCAAATCTATCAAGAGAATGAGAAAACAAGCCATAGACTGGAAGAAAATATTTGCAAAAGGCACACGTTTCATATAGGACTGTTATCTAACATATACAAAGAACTAAAATTGAACAAAAAGAAAACAAAAACAAGATTAAAAAATGGGCCAGAGATCTTAACAGACACCTCACCAAAGAAGATATACAGATGGCAAATAAGCATATGAAAAGATACTGAACATCAGATGTCATCAGGGAAATGCAGATTAAAACAATAAGATACCACTACACAGCTATTAGACTCACTGAAATCTGGAGCACTGACGAGGCTAAAGGCTGGTGAGCATGTGAAGCAACAGGAAATTTCATTCATTGCTGGGGAATGCAAAAATGGTATAGCCACCTTGGAAGACAGTTTAGCAGTTTCTTACAAAACTAAATATATACTTAATATGTGATCACACTTCTTGGTATTTATCCAAAAGAGTAAAAAACTCATGTCCCCACAAAATCTGCACAAGAATGTTTATAGAAGGTTTATTTATAATTGTCACCTTGGAAGTAACCAAGATACTCTTCTAGTAGGTGAATGGACAAACTGTGGTACATCCAGACAAGGGAATATTATTCAGTACTAACAAGAAATGAGCTATCAAGCCATGAAATAACACAGAGGAAACTTAAATGTATATTACTAAGTGAAAGAAGGCCACCTGAAAGGGCTACATACAGTATGATTACAACTAGATGACATTCTGGACAAGACTAAACTATGGAGACAATAAAAGGTCAGTGGTTGCCAGGGGTTGGGTGGAAGGAGGGTTGAATATGCAGAGCACAGAGGATTTTTAGAGCAATGAAAATACTCTGTATGATACTACAATGATGGGTACACATAATTCTACATTTGTCTAAACCCATGCAATGCACACCAAGAGTAAACCATAATGTAAACTATGGGCTTTAGGTGATTATGATGTGTCAATGTTGGTTTATCAATTATTAACAGCTGTACTATTGTAGTGAGAGGTATTGAAAGGAGGCAGGCTATGCAGGTGTGGGGGCAGGGGACATATCAGAAATCTCTGTATCTTTCACTTAATTTTTCCATGAACCTAAAACGGCTCTTAAAAAATTAAGTCTTAAAAAAACTCTTTAAAAAAATTCCCCAACAAAATCTAGATGCACTAAGCCCATCATCTGGGCTCATACACTGGGGTATCATTGGCGTTAGGTTTGTATAAGGCTGAATTTGTTACTGTAATTTTTTTGGGGGGGGTGATTTCTATCAAGAGAACTAACCAATACCTTTTAAAAAAATCAGTGTTAAAAAACATTCCACCTATTCATGCCATTACTGAGTTCGTGTTTAGGAAAAAGGCAAAAATTAAAAGTATGACTTATTAAAATAAAGAAATCTGTACTTCAAGCTATCTTACTGTATATAAAAATTGAAAAATGTATCAAATATCTGGATTTTTTTTCTATGTGGTATCAAATGCACAGAAATGGAGACGCATCTGGAAAACTTTTTTATTTCCTCTTAATCTACCTGACTGGAAACATGAGCACATGAATCTAATCTAGTCTTGGCATTAGATTTAAAGTGTAATTTTTAACAAATCATATCACTGTAGCCCAGCTTCTATATTTAGATGTCAGCACTCCAGAAAGCAGAACATTCTATAATTTAATGATGTTAAATT
Source organism: Indri indri (assembly GCA_004363605.1). Taxonomy (NCBI): domain Eukaryota; kingdom Metazoa; phylum Chordata; class Mammalia; order Primates; family Indriidae; genus Indri; species Indri indri. The sequence goes on from RJWJ010027380.1 coordinate 8,245, forward strand.
AAACTGTGTAGACACATAATCCTCTGGATGTATTATATACCAGATAATGGAAACTAGAGTGAGTGTACAGGGTCTACTGGACAAAGTTAGAAGACAGAACATTATTTGCAAAACAGTCCGATGGCATTATAATGTCTCATATTTGTATAGGGTTCTGTGGCAAAATGAGCTTAAATGGAATATTCTCAAAATTAAACAAGTTCTTAATTATAGGAATTCTTTAATAAATGAAAAGCTATGTTCAATTTTAAGACATGGATGACCCAGATATAGTACACGACATTTTCCTAACTCTTTTATGGGGGAGGCTATTTTTTTCCCCCTTCCATGAAGGAGCTCAAAAGAGTAGTATTGAGAAATATTGATTTTAAAAATACTTTATATTAAAATATATCATTTAATTTAGTCCCCAAAACATTTCTATTAAGCAAGCAGACCAAGTCAGCATGATTTTCAATCCATAACTAAGGAAACCAAGGTTGAAAGAGATTTACTAAAACCTGGAAAATTTTGACTTGGAACCTGCCCTTTTGACACTAAGTTTTCACTATGACTTAACTTCTGACCTAATACAATATCTATTTGGAATATTTTCTAAATTCATTCTCTTTTTCTTAAGGTAGATCCTTGGTTTACATTTTTCTCTATTTTAGACAGATATACATATAATCTATGGGCTTTATTATTTTTTTTGTAACATGCAGAAGACAAGATTATCTTAGAGCTCCAAAACATATCTTGCCTAAAGAAACAATTTCATGAAAATTCTTCTTGCAATAAAATACAAAGAAATATTTGAAGAAATATAATAAACATATTAGATGAAACAACAGAAATATAAACTAACCTTCCAATACACATTAAAAGAGAAAGTATCCACATTTAGCATGTTTTCTCCAGAGAAAGAACTGATTTATTTATGATTTTTAAGAAGTCACCAGTTTGCAAAAATTTTCATTTTCCCAATCATGCTTAGCAATGTTATTTGCTGGTTTTCTATCATGATTATCATCTTTTCACTTACTGCTGATTATATATATATATATATATATATATATTTAATCTTGCTCTGTGAAGATAAATTATCATGGTTTTTAGACAAAAAGGAATGAAAGTAAGCAACACCTTATTCTCTTATTGTCATGCTCTTCCAATCTGTGTCCCCCTGGTTCCTTGAGCGTAGCTACATAATCCATTCAGCAAATATTAACTGAGTGCCTACCAGGAGCCAGGCATTATGCTATGGCATGTTCAGCCCCACCCCATACTTCAACATTAAGTTACCTGGTCTTCTAAACTTGTTCATAGGAGCTAGACTTACAATTCAGCGGTGGCAATGATAACATCTAATAAGTATGGAACCTTTATTGTATGCCAGGTACTGCCAAGAGATTCACAAAACTATCATATTTGATTCTCATCACATCTCTATGAGGTTTCCTAGACAAGGAAACTGAAGCTCAGGAAGCTTAAGTACCTTATTCAAGCTCTTAAGAACTCTCAAACAACAAGCCTGAGATTTGAACTTAGTTTAACTCTAGAACTCATGCTCTTTAAACAATATATTATACATTGCTTTGATTCTTTGCTTGGACTCACATCCATTTAGGACCAGGGGCCTGCCTGTTCTAACTGGTATGCTTCAGGAGCCACGCTACTTAAACCTCCTCACCGTGATCTCGCAACCTGCCTAGGCATATTGTCTGGATTTCTGAACACTGCCTGTTTGTCAGGTGTTTACCACAGCGTCCCTTCTACCTGCTGGGACATCCACCTTGACATTTTGCCTTGGTGACTTGAATTCCTTATCTTCCAGACTGGGGGGACTTCCTCCCTACAGTTCATTCTCTTTCTAAGCCCATGTACGACCACAACGTTGTGTGTTACTAAGCCCTCTCCTGATCTTGAGGTTCTACTGCCTTTTAAGGTGTCGCTCTGACATGTTCTCTGATTTCCTTTGAACACAATGCCTAATTTTTTCCTTCAGGGCTCAGCTTTTGAGATAGTCTGCAATGCAATGAGGGGCTATTCCACAAGCTCTTCTTCCCCATCAAATAATACAATTTTATTATGAGTAAAATTTAATAGTAATGATTTATTTATACAGAAGGTATTATAACAGGGGCCCTTGAAAGAATTTAAGGAAACACAGTATGCAATTTAAGACGATGTCAAGTGTTAATAGAGTACCTGTAATGTCTTTACTACTATGCTAAGCATTGTGGAAGTTGAAAAAAAAAAAAGAGACATTGCTGAGACTTTCCAATTGCTTATAAATTTAATTATTACATAAGAAGTGTTCAATAAATATTAAAATGCCATTTTATACTAAGACTAGAAACCATAAATAAACAGGCAATATGGAAAGTAGCACAGGACAGTCAGGGAGGTTTGGTGAATCTTGAAGATTAATCAAACATGAGTAAGTCCAAGTAAACCAAAATGTGCATCCAGGCTTGGAATTAAAAGCTGAGCAATGGCTGGGGGTTAATGGTTATGACGAGGACAACGACTTTAAGAAGAGGATCTGTGTTCGGGAGAAATGAAAGACGCAGTCAAATTTGAGAGGTAGGGTCCAGAGAGATCACTCACCATGCTAAAAGCCAGGAAAGTAGACAGGTTTGATGAAGCAAGAAAAAGAAAACTACTAAGCTGGAAAGAGATCGATGGAAGCCCACTAAAGATTTACCTGGTTGTGTACTTCAGGATAGAGGAGGGAAAACGAGAGTGGGGAAGACGGTGATAGGGGGAGGAGGAGGACACACATCTGTCAGGAATATCACCTGTTGCAGTAATCAAGGCATGAATTTGAAAGCCTGGTCTAGACTAGTGGCAATGGAAATGTTAAGGCTAAAGCCAAGATGGCTTTGTAGAAGAAAAGAACAGAAATGGGGCATTCTGACTGTCACTACCAGCTGAAAATAGCCTCTTAAAAAGTTTTCTTGCCTTTAAACTTTCTTCTCTGTAATGTGTAATCCCCAAACACTGATTTGATCATAGCAATTTCTTTTTTAAAACATTTCAATAATTCAGTTGCACAGGCATAATAAAATCCAACTGAGCTGGCATAATATCTAATGTTCTCCATGAACTCACCTAAACTCATTTACTGGTCTTATTGCAACCTTGTCTCACCACAGCAGTGTCCAAATTAAGGTAGGTATACTTTTGAGGGACAGAAAATTTTTAAGAGATATGTGAGCACAGGGATGGTTTTAAGAAAATCTGCTTTATTTAAATCTGTATGCCTACTGCCTAGAACATGATGGGCACACAATAATTACACTTCAAATGAATGAATGAATCATAACAGTCCATACTCTTCTAACACAGATCTGTCTAAGAATATCCCTATGGTCTGAAAATGTTCAATCCCCAAGTTTCCTTTCATAACTAATTTTTTTTACTGCTTTCCAAAGGAGGGCATCCATGTCACACATTCCAAATATTAGTGGGTGCTTTGTCATGGGCAAGAAATACTCTGGTAGAAAAATAATGAGAAAATTTGAAATACTGTGTTGATATGAAATGAATGACCCTAATGAATTAGAAATCAATTCTTTTGTAGCTTAGTTTCTAATTCATGCTTTCAACAAAATTAATAAGGATTTAATGAGTTTATAAACAGAGAGAAGATTAAAATAAATTTCTGAAGACAAATCACTGAGGTTTTTTGTTTTTGCTTATGACCCAGCTCCTGTGTTTAAAAAAAAGGAACAAAATTGTTACTGAACTCTGCCTCATTCAAGCAATAAGTAATATGCACCCACAAATTTATAAATTAAATTAAAAACATCAATCTCATATTAAATAATATATTTCCAGTAACATTTTATTTTTTATGTTATACAAGCATAGATAAAAATTTATAGAATATTTATCTTGCCGAATAAAGCTTTTACTAATAATATTGTAATGATAAATTAATCCAGGAAAATGTTTTAAACATTTAAAATATTATATTCAATAAACTTAAAAATATATACTTATTTTTATTATAAAGAATTATGAAAGGGGGACCAATAAAAGACTTTCACATATAAAAATACATTACACTGGAATACAATTTATGTGGAGAAAGTGGAATAGGTTCAAGGAAAACAAAGAATGTTGTAAAATATACTATATTTAAAGAAAAGCCTAGTTTCCATAAGCTAGAAAACCACAGGGTAGAGGATATCGAAAGCTTCTGGGTATGTTTTTATATCCAGAGGAATGGAATTTTGTTTCTCAAGATTGGTAAAAGAAACCCATTCTCTCCATTCAATTGGCCCCTATCATGGCAATTTTTCTGAACATATCAGAGTCAGAAGTCCTAACCCCAATCCCATCTTCATTACCTCTCATCTTTTCAGGTCCAAAAAGGTGAGTTGTTCTTTTAATAAGAAATATAAAAAGCAATGAGGGCTTCTGCAGAGCAAACCACACATAATCCTTTTTAACTAACCAACCAATTAACCATTAATAGCAAATGCAGTCTAGCCTTTTGCTACCTGGTTGGACACTATGTGTGTTATCTTACGTGACAGCATGGTGTTTCTGAACAATTTTAATTAATTCATTCAACAAATACTTATTAAACACCTAATATGTGCCAGGAACAATTTCTGATGGTAGGGATATCTTTTATTAACAAACTCTGGTTTTAAAAAGGGACTGTTATTAATGAGAGGAGTTAAGTGACATGCTCAATATCAAATGAAAAGCTGATGGTGAGAGACAAAGAGGTCACGAGTAAAATCAAGATGATCTGATTCTCAGACATATCTTACTCACGTACCTGATACGCTGACAGTTACATACCCAATTCGTGTAATTATCGCAGCACAAAGGGGGCATGTTTATGAAGGTAAGGTCACTTGTAATGTAAAAGAAAATGGTCTCAGTATGTCCGCTATGAGCAAGTGCTGAAACATTACCCATTTAATGAATATTAATTATAAATTAATACCTAGAATTAAATACATAAAAAGAACAATTGCTACCTAGACTCTGGAAAGACACCACTCAGGCAGTAGTTTGATCTGCCATTTCAATTATTTTAAAGCATTCTTAAATCTCTATGCCACAGATATTTGGATAACTTTGTTTTGGAAAAGTGAAGGAGGGGATTTTATCGCCCTCAAATGAGAACCAAACAATTACCTGTAGAATGGCAACCTCATTACGAAGCTGGCTTTCTTGTTTTGTTGGAAATCTTAATTTGTCAATGATTTTAATAGCTACGTCTCTTCCGGTTTTACGATGTTTTCCTTTAAAATAAAAAAGGGAAACATTAGTATAATATTATTAAATATCATCCATATTGACACCAAAATTTAGAAGAACATTTATAAGAATGATAAAAATGTTTCACTGGTTAAATCAACATTTATCCAGTGAAAGTGCTAAAGAGCACTGACTCATATTTAGAAAGACTTCATTTCATAGTTTCATTATTCTAAATCAAATACTTACTTTAAAATTAGCCACTAAAACACCAAAGAATTGGGGCATTAAAAGCTGTATGTATCAAGAGCCTGATATTTTCTTATAAAAATATGTTTTAGAGACAGGTTATTGAACTATTTAACATAGAAAATATTCATATCACCAGCAAAAGTGCTCCCTTAAGAAAAGTATAATTTTAAAGTCCTGCTAAACTAATGTATGTTATAGAGGAAAGAATTAAAGTCTTGGGTCTCATACTTATTAGCTATGTGACTTTGAGCAAACGACTTCATCTTTCTGAATTTTAGGTTCCCCATCTTCAATGGCAGGGTTGTTGTGAAGATTAGATGAAGGACGACATGTAAAATGCATAAAGTGCCAAGGTAACTATGCACACTTGAACAAAATGTTAGTTATCCTCATCATCATATACCAGTCCCTTTACATACATTACACCCCATTTAATTCTTACAGGTTCAATTCTTAAACCTTTTAGGGAATCTATGTGACACCCAGAAGCTCTTAACTTCTACACTACTATATTGTAGCAGGTACAGAACACAGTAGCATTAATTGAATCTGAAAATGTAAAATGAAAATTAATCTGAAAATGAAAATGGAAAATGCATCTAATTACTCAAATTTTTTGGTCACATACAAACTAACTTGAAATTCCATTCTTTCCGCACTTATAATAAATCTAGTGTTCATTCATCCATCCTACATCCCACTCTCACTATCCCTTCTGACTCCTTCCAGATGGCTTCCCTTCACTACCAAATTGCCTTGTATGCATGTTCTCTACTTCCTTAACATCACCCCTTACTCTTTGACTCACAGAAATCTCTAGTTCAACTCAGCCATTTTATTGCAACTACTCTCTTCAAGGCCACAGCTTCTTTTGCCTCTACCCCTCTGTCACTACAGTACTTGGCCTCTCTTCTGAGACTCTGTTCTCCTCTACGTCATCCCATGTGTGTCTAGCCTCATGTTTCAGTTTTCCTTGTGGAGGCTCCTCCTATGCCTGGTCCTTCAATGTTGGATGTTCCAAATTATCTAGCACCTGCTGGTCTCTCTGCTCTCCCTTGTCACCCTTGCCTCACCCCACACTTATGTATATTGACCATGCTCTATCTGTCATGACTTTTTCCCATGCAATGATTACACTGTAGAGCAATAATCTATCTAATATTTTGTTTCCCCTATTACATTGTTATGCACTAATGAACAGTACAATGGTTGCTGGCTCACTGATAGGTTTTTCATCAAAAAAATCATCAGAGCATCTTATAAGAATCAAAATTACTTTGTAAAATAGAATATAACTTAATTAATTTTAAATAAAAAAGTATAATATTATATGATGGTAAATAAAATTGAGTAGGAAACTGTGATTATTTCAGAGCAAAAATAATTTGTTACTGATCATATTAAGGAACTGAAAGTTATGATGTCATTTTATAGGGCAGGTATAACATTAATATTAAATGTTTCTCAAAGACTTGAAAAAGAAACTTAGCATATCACTTCAAAAATTGAAAAAATTCAAACCTTAATGAAACAGATACACTGTTAAAGGCATTAGAAAGTTAAAGGATTTTTCACTTAGTAACGTGAATGGACATCTACAGATTCGTGATCAAATATACTGAAAGAAAATGGAACTAATTTGTTTATGCATACAACTTCCTTGTTTTCCCAGTATGTTGTCAAAATAAACCAAACTGATTCAGAATCGTGTATAGTTTGTCTATATTTAAACAAAAGAAATTTTTCAGGACTAGAAAACTTTCTCTTTCAAAATGGAAATATAGCCAAAATAGTTACTATCTCAAGAGAAATTTTTAGAAAGGTAAAACACAGAGTTACACACACATACAGACATATATACACATAGGTCTTTGATATTTTTCCAGGAAATGTTACTTTGGCAAATATAGTAGTTAAAATTTTAAGTTAATAAAAATGCTTAGTGAATTAACCTACCTCCATAAACAATTCCAAACTGTCCAGAACCCAGTACTTCATCAGGAAAAATCTGATATACTGTGCTGATGTCCTAGAGGTGCAAATCCAATGAAAAACAAACAGGAGGTGAATGAAACATTAGTCCTAATAAATTATATGATTTTATTAAATATATTATAATATTATTAAACATTTAAACAATAAACTATAAATGATGGATGAAATTTGCAATATGACTATAATATTCAAGACATCATCTTTAATTAATTTAATATTACAATATTTTGAAAACTGTCCTAATCTTAAGAGGCAGAGGTTTTCTAATGGCCTTTCACGTATGTTTCAATAGAAAAAAATAAGACTTATAATCATATAATGTCATTTACTACAAGTATTCAAAAAGGGATTTGCTTATTGAGATGGCTATTTAAAAATGTAATTAAATAATCATGGTTCCCAATCACATATATATGTGAGTCCTGATTCCCACCACTTCAGCCTCTACGGCCGGAATGGAGGGGCTGCTCCCCTATTAGCCACCCACATGCAGATGAACCTAGACTGCAGCAAGAGGAGGCTGAACCACTGTGAGTGAGCTGGAGACACTGCAGAAGAATGACAACTCAGTATGACATTCCTATCTGGGAACTAGCTAAACTCTTCCATTTCTAGCACTTCCGGAGGGAGGCAACAAGTTCTAAATGTCTAATCTTTTCTATTTGAAATAATAATTGAACGAAGTATGATCTGATGACAATACTCATGCCACTCAAGCAAAGGTTGTAAAGATATAGTAGTGATGAATAGAGATTCATGAATTTTATTTTTTAAAAAATCTTCTTAAAAAGTGTAAATAGGGCTATAAAATGCTTTCTTTTGATCATAATTAAACCAGGCAAAATAGAGCAAAAGGTCTCAGTCACAAGGATGGGGTAGGAAAGGCCTTATTACTTTTTGGCTACTTGCCATAGTGACAAAATACAACAGATAAAGCAAGCATACGAAGAATGTAATACATTTCATAATATGTGTGATCTATAATTTTCAAAAACTGAGCTGAAAGTATGGAGTTATGTGGCACAGGAGACGAGGGTGCTAGAATGTGGACCCATAAACCCTGATTTATGCAACTTTCTTGGTCTCCTTGACATGTACAAGTGACTATAAGAGCATTTGCAACTCCTTGTCATCTGACAGCACTTGTAGGTAGCAACCAAGGAATGAGAACAATGGCATGTTCAAGCTACTCACACAAATCAAGGAATTTATTTAGTCTATTTATTTTACTATGTAATATCAAACATTAAAGTTCCAGTACCAAGAAGGGAAAAAAAGGGAAAACGTGAAAAATCAAGCATCTCATTATAATTACCCAAGATGAATCTTTTGCCTCTACATTACAGAATGTAGAAAAATCACTAAACAAATCAATATAATGTAATGTTTCTAAAATCTTATGGAAAAAATATCCAAATAGATCCTATTTTCTAGAAAATATTGAAAAATTGAAATTCTAGATAAATAAAAATTTCTGAATCTCTTATTTCCCAACAATCACATTACCAAGGTTTATATTAACAGGCGCATACTTACCACATTTTCTTGAATCTGGCAATTTGATACCGAAATACTCACAGAAATATCTCCTGGAAATGCATGTTTAAAAATACACACACAAGAAGTCAGTAAGAGAGGTAATAGCAAAACAAGTAAATACATGCTTACAAATCATCATGCAGGACTGGTTTTAAATAAATCATAGCAATTAGATTTTCCTAGGAAAATGTCTACTAGAATATTTCTTTCCTTTTAAAATTACAGATTCACTCTGTACTTGCTTTTGAAAAATAATATTTTGTCAGTTTAGAGTTTGGAGTCAGGAGGACTTGGATTCAAATACAGGCTTGGCTACTTTGCAGCTCTGGCATGAGCTTAGACAACTTAATGTCTCTAGAGGGAGAATGAATTCCTCACCTGTAAAATAGGCAAATCATTAACATCTACCTGTTGGGATTGTTTTAGGCACTAAAATAGCGATCTCATATATAGTGCTTAGCAGCAAAATATATACTCTATTAATATGTATGTTGATTGTAGAGATAAATAAAAAATTGTGATAGATCAACAGATAACACAGTATAATGTAAAAAGTAGGTTAATTCACAAGTTTCATTATTAATAATCATTAGGAAGTTTAAAATCACATTTTTATATAGATATTCCTCTAAAATTTCTTTGTAAAAATTCATCCTTAACATCTGATTCTGGTTGCATTTTGGCAAATCTATCTCATTCTACCAATGAACAGAGATTTTTTTCCTGGGATAAGATAATCAAGAGCTACCACGCACTCCGCACATCAAACACTGCATAGAATACCAGGTTAAGTGGTTTTGGGAAAACATATTAATTTAGATTAGCAAGTAGCAAGACTCTGGCATTCCATGTTAAGCTCAAGCTGATTAGATTACTTCTTTTATAGCCAATAGCTATAGAGCTCTTTAATTGTCTGACAGTGTTTATATAAATTTATTAAAATTTTAATATAGGATAAAGACAATATAATAGGATAATTTAACAAATGAAATATCTTAGGATTTGCAGCAGCTTTTATTTAGAGACCCTATGTTTTCCAATAAACTAAATCATCCCTAAAGAGTCTCTCTTCATTCTGTTCTTGGGAAAGGCAGGGGAGATGTTTCCTAAGCCAGGGGGAAGGCAGATGGATGAGCTTTGTTCTAGTTAGAAGACTGGCAGACTCACTGTGCAAGCTGGTTCCTGAGCCCACGGACGAGCCCTTGGGAATGACGGGCATCAGAGCATGCTGGATGGCCATCTCCCACATCCTGGCCACATCCGCACCAACGCCACTGGTGAGGACACTGTTATTTGGTGGTGGGCTGGACGGATTGACCACATTTTCTCCCACATAATACACTACGTTTGCTGTAGTGATTTCGAAACAATGAGGATTGGCCCCATTAGGAATTAAAGCTGAAGTTTTTGCTGGTTCCAGAGATAAAATTTCTGATAAAGGAATTTCCTGTGGAAGAGAGTGTGTGCTAAATGTAGTTTTTCAAAAGTATATAAACTTTCAAATAAAATTCATGCCAGGAATATGTAAGGAATGATATTACAAATAGCCAACGCTTATTTAAAATAGTTTAAAAATATATAATGCAGACTATTACTAAACAAAATTCAAAATACCTTTACTATGGAAAATCTTATCATTTCCTTTTTCTAGAAAATGCAGGTGACTTTTTTTCACTATGTTCATGTGGCAGAAATAAGTATGATTGAAAATAATGATTTTGAATCTTTACCAATATCCCAGACTTAGGATATAAATGATAACTTTTATAACTGTGAGGTAGAATCACAACATTTTTGAAATGCATTTAAGTAGATATGGCTGCTTTTAAATTTTAACTATTCTTTAAGAAATTGAAATGAATCACATAATTTAATTCAATATGTGTTAACATAATAATACTGCCAAGTGAATAGTTTAAGTGAAGAAAAACACAGAGATTGGTTTTAAAAATGAGTAGTTGTTTTTAAGAGAATTTTTATATTAAAAAATTAACCACTGTATTGTCTTCTAGGAAGTAAGGACTAAGAAATAATGACTTTTAAAACAAAATTTTTAATTTTAAAATTAGTGAGGTTTTCTTTTGCTATGGCAGCTGAGTAAAGTGGCCATGAGATCAACTATGCCTAAATCTGCATTCATTTCGAAGGGGCGAGTATCTACTGTTTTCACTATGAACTTTTTTTGAAGTTGCATTTTACTGGTTGATAATTATGCCACATTTGTATTATTTAATGTAGAGGAACACAATAAAAATTGCTGCCAAATTTTTCTCTGGAGGAAAGTGCTCCTTATGAATGTTGGCAGAAATCATACAATGTTTCTTAACCCTCAGCAATGTGCTGGATGCAGTGGATCTCAGGAATTTACTTTTAGCTGATCTTCTGTGACTGTGAATTTTCTCATTAAATCACACATCTCTGCTAAAATAGTCAATCAATCATTCCTTCTCTCTCCCTCCCCACCATCCCATGGGACCAGAAGCATTCCCCAGGGAAGTGTGAAATTCACAGATGAATCAAGAGGTCACAACCTAATTCTCAAGAAATTTGTAAGCTATGGAGAAGAAAAAAAATATCTCTTGGAGGAAGCACAAAAACCGTCATGTCCATTGGATGTATTTTGTATTTTTGATACTGTACACTGTCATAAGAAAGCAAGAGGAAGAATGAGACTACAAAGAAAGAGCAACCCTTACCTTGTAGTACCTGCTTCCTGTGTCATTTTGGAAGAGGGTAATGCACTTGCTATCCAATCTCCAATAGTGCCGTTTCCGCTGAAACAGAAGTTAGATTCAGAATCTTTAAAAAACTAAAAATACCCAAGATTGATAAAATAAATACATTTTGGCACTGAGGACATAGGATCCGATGGTTGAAAGTGAATGGACTTTGGACCAGACAGATTTATGCTCAGTTTTAGACTCTATATACACTCAGTATCACTTAACTACTTGGCAAATGTAGTGTGATAAGTTTCTGCATCTACACCAGAGGATTATGAGCAATAAACCCTCTGAAGTGCCTGGCACTTAGTATGTATGTAGTTAAGTATTAATAGAAAACACCATTTTTAAATTTATTTGACTGCTTGAAGAACTAAACGTGGATTTGTAGTCCATAATAAAACAAGACTGACTTACTAGGAGATATAATGTTTATACATGTTTGCTATTTTAAGACATAAGCAATGCCATGCCGATCTACCCAGGTATGCTGGCTTCCATTAGAGATGGAAGAATTCTGAATATTACAACAGAATTAAAAAGTATTTTGTTGGATGAAAAGATTGACTCCAAGACAACAATTTAACAAAGTCAGAGGGCTGTATCAAACCACTAACTCCACCTTCTCTCCATCTCACTATAGATCTAACTACTCTGATTTCGTGATCAGGTTCTTCTTCACTCTAGGTATACCTTTCATGATTCTAGCATGTGTGTGTGTGTATTTTGATCTTTTTAGGCCCCAAAGCCCTATTGTTCTTGGTTTCTTCCACAACCAATCTTAGATGAAACATATTAAATTTACTTTAAATACTTTATACCACATTTAGGAAGAACTAGGTGGTGTTCAATTGAGTCCTACATTAAGTCACATTAAGTCTTTTCTCTCCAGCAGAGAAGGTTGAGATTATAGATATATTAATTTAGGTTTACAGATGTCTGTTTATCTAAAGAAATTAAAGAGCTCCTATAGATAGGAAGAGATGAAGAAAGCACTACCAGTAATTGAAAAATCAGACATCGCCAATCATTAATTAGTTTAACTTTGAAAAATGAATCAAGTTTTTCTCTCTCACATACATACCTAACCTCATTCATCAACTATTAGGAAAATCTGGAGATGTAAACAGACTCACATAAAGTATAGGATTACTACATTCCTGAATGGGTCAGTTCTTAGGTGAACACTTAACTAAGGATTTAAGACTTACACAATAGTTATCACTGTTTTTTCTCTCCCTAAAAGGTAGTTTATTCTAAAATTCTAAATAACTGAGGAGCACTGTGAAAGCACATAATAAGGCTTTCATGTCTGCTGTAAAATGACAGGTAGACATTCAACTTGTTTACTTCAAGTAATCGCGGTAAATGTTTCTGTTTGCCTAAAATTGCTCTCCACATTTTTTCTAAATCTACTGCTTGCTCAACTGCCTCAGACACTCGGAGACTGTGATGGGCTCCACCTGGGCCTACTCCATGCCTGCGCTGAGGTTGACTCCCGCTAACTCAGGCATCCCACAGTCCCCACAGGGCATCAGCAACTCCTCTAGTTAGAGCTAGCAAGGCAAGAGAAAACTGCTCGCTGAGATCTTACCAGAGTGTCCTTGCTGGTGTAGTGGACCATCCATCCTTCTTTCATGACTGTGCTGCTTTTCCTCTTCGTGTGTTTGACAGACTGCACCACCCTCATGAGCGGAATATTGTTGCTTGTTGATGGACTTGAAAAGTCAAAATATTTTAGGAGAAATGTTTTCAGGTATAGATCTTCTTTTCATGCATAAAATCTTATTTCAGCTACTCCAAAGTGAAAGTCAAAAAATTCACATCCCATTTTAGTGAAATGTATTGTCAGAGCACCCTGGCTCAGAAAGTGGGTTACTCTGAAGAGTTACAGACACTTTATTTGTACACTTCAAAAACTCTCAAGGTTGGGTAAAAAGCACCTTAGTTTTCAGGTTGAACTGTAATGGTGTTCAGTTTTCAGGTAAACATCAGGCAGATTACTGTCTTAGTATATTGAGGTCACAGTATGCCAAATCACATGTGCAATCTTATTTGCTTATTTATTACATGTTACAGGCATAATATCAATCATTTATAGACTATATTATTCATCGTGAATTTTAGTTTTTGCATAATTTCATAAAAATTAGAATCTGCTATTTAAACTTTTATATAACTATTACTCATGCAGTTATGCTGATCTTTCTCCTCTTCATGCCTTCCTCCCTTCCCTTTTTGTCTCTTTCCATCTCTGTCTCTTCCTCCC
>RJWJ010027381.1:0-22253 GCA_004363605.1 Indri indri
GAGCTAATGTCTGCAAGTGCTTAGCACACAGAAGGAGAACTCAGTAATAGAGTGTTGTTTCAATAATCATTATTGATGCTAGTTGCTCGTGGACCTCATTGTTGGGCATGGTGCTCTTCTTACAGCCTGACCAAATGTACATATGTCCATTCCAAGCATTATTTCTGATGTCAACAAAGCTCTTTATGAGGCTGGGTGCAGTGGCTCACACCTGTAATCCTAGCACTCTGGGAGGCCGAGGCGGGTAGATCGTTTGAGCTCAGGAGTAGGAGACCAGCCTGAGCAAGAGTGAGACCCCGTCTCTACTAAAAATAGAAAGAAATTAGATGGACAAACAAAAATATATAGAAAAAATTAGCCGGGCATGGTGGCGCATGCCTGTATCCCAGCTACTCAGGAGGCTGAGGCAGGAGGATCACTTGAGCCCAGGAGTTTGAGGTTGCTGTGAGCTAGGCTGACGCCATGGCATTCTAGCCCAGGCAACAGAGCGAGACTCTGTCTCAAAAAAAAAAAACAAAAAAAAAAGCTCTTTATGAGGCCAGCAGCCATCCTAGGGACATACCCAGAAGAGTGGGCCAACTTCTGCATGCTGGCTGTCCAGATTCCATGACTCCCCATCAGCCTGAAGGAGGTGACAGCATCTGTCCTTCCCCACCCTGCCCAGAAGACCAGCTCTGCAGGGCTGAAAAGGACTTCAGATGATATCTTGCCCAGTCCTCTTACCCAGGGTAGGATGCAAGGAGGAAAAGTGACCCACCCAAGTCTCACAGAGTGTTACTAGACCTAGGACCCTAAGACGGTATGTGTAGTATTGAAGAGTATCTGGGTTTGATGCTTAGCTTCTCAACTTGCAGGCTAAGTGTTCTCACAGGACTTTGGTTTCCTCATATGGAAAATGGTGATAATGACAGATCCTGCTTCCCAGAATTGTTGCAAGGATTAAATGAGCATGCATATGACATATAGTAAGCCCTCTATAAATAGCATTAATATTATTCACGTCTCTATTCCCCCTCCGGTACTCTTTGACCACACCACACTGGAAAAACCCAATGCATTGATTTTTGGATTTCCTTTCAGTTGGGAAGCTGTGTGGAGTAGCAGAGTTGGTCTGGGGTGCCGGTCTGAAAACCCAGCTGGGGCCCTGACTCTGCCTCTCGGCTGCTCTGTGACCTTCTGCTGATCACTTTCCCTCTCTGGCCCTCAGTTTCATCCTCTATAGCAGCACTGCCCAGTAGAAACATAACATGAGCCACACATGTAATTTAAAATAGTTTAGCAGCCACTTTGTAGAAAGTAAAATGAATAGGGAAAATTAATAATCATTTTACTTGACCCAATACAGCCAAAATATTAGCACTTCAATATGTACTCAATATTAAAAAATCATGAATGACATATTTTACATTATTTTTTTCTTAGTAAGTCTTTGAAATCTGGATGATTCTCAACCCAGGGCAATTTTGGCAGTTGTCTGGAGATGATTTTGTTTGTCAAAACCAGGGGGTAGGGGGTGGAAGTGTGTGTGCGCTGCTGGCATCTAGGGGCAGAGGCCACGGATGCTGCTGAACATTCTACAACACACAGGACAGCCCCCCACAACAAGGTGATCTGCTCCCACATGTTAACAGAGCCTGTTTTGCATTTGCAGGATGTCACCATTCAGATTAACTGCTTGTCAAATTCTCAGTAGGCACATGTAGCTGGTGACTACCATACTGGAGGGCGCAGCTCTGTAACATAAAACATTTAGACATACACTTAGAAAAGTCAACTTTTTAGGAACTTGAGTTATGCTAATTTTTTTTTTTTTTTTTTTCTGCTCATCTCTGAGTAATTGGCCAAAAGAATTGTGGCTAGGTCACGGTCCCTGGCTGGCTAAGGACATAGCCCATCTGTCCTGGCTGGTCAGACCCTTCTAAAGCTTCCCGCCCTCCCCAGGGAGACAGAGCCTGGGACAGACAGGGAGCCCTGTTGTTCTTCTCTGGGGAGACAATGCCGTAGGCCCTGCTACCTGCCTGACAGGGCCATTGTGGCTCGGGGAGAAAAGGGCTTTGTCGGGACCGCAGCCGAGGAGCCTGCAGTTCAATGGGGCCCTTTATGTCTGCGCTGGTGAGATGCTCTGATGCCAGCCCTGGGGAGGCCCAGCCCCCTCCTGGAACACATGGGGAGCCTGAGGCCCAGAGAGGGTGTGGAAAGCCCTGCAGTGGATCCCAGCTCCCTCTACCTCCTACCGCTGACCTAAAACGAGAACTTCACCAAGCTCTGAAAAGGTCTGTCTCAAAGCACAGGATGGATTCATGATTGCCCTTAACCCCAGACAAAGAGGCCTCTGCCTTGGACCCTGAAATTTAATGGCTCCACATATCACAAACACATATAAAAATAAATGTACTGAATAACACACACGGGCATCTCTGTGTCTCAGGGTCTGGGCTCAATTCTGGCAACTGCAGTCGTAAACGTCCTCTCTGTGATTTAAAAAGTCAGCCACGAAGAGAAGCTACTAGATGTTGTGTTTTCAACACACACACACACACACACACACGGTAACTATGTGAGGTGATAGATGTATTAATTAGCTTGGTGGTGGTAATCATTTCATAACGTACACCTATATCAAATCCTCACATTGTACACCTTAAATACATATAATTTTTATTTGTCACTCATTCCTTGGAAAAGTTGGGGGGTGGAGGGAAATGTCAGGACGGAGGGAAATATTACATGTCTCTTTGCCCTATGTCCTTGGAACAAAAGCAATCGAGTTTGAATGCAGTGAGAGTTTGAGAGCTGCAGCATGGCCAGTTCAGAGTGGACACTGTTTTGCAGCACAAGGAAGATCTGAACAGCAGAAATGCTTAGGGAAGAGAACAGATAAGTTCAATTCTCTTGTCAAATCCTCCCTCTCGGGTAGCATGGGTGGATGTATTATTCCATAATGAAGTATCATTTTCCAGTAGGACCGATCATCCAGTTTCTTACTGCTCTGTGTTCCAACTCATACTGGTCTTAGAAATACTCACCTCCATTTGAACTCGGGCAGGACACCCCTCCAAAGCTAGGGGCAGGCCTGGGTGCACTTAACGACCCATGGACTCTCATGTGCTCTGTTGGCAATGGCTGTTACTTCCCTTTCTCTTTAAACTCTGCCCTACCCACCCCTTCCCCACCCCCCGTGGTGGTTCACACCCATGGAAAGGGGCAAGAAGGGGCTGTCTCGTTTGACAGATGAGGAAACTGATCTTTACGGAGAATAAGCAACTTGTTCAAAGTAATTCGGCAAGCTAGGGGAAGCCGCGTGCTGGGACAATCCATCCTTCCAGGCCCAGCTAGAAGTGTGAGAGCGGACAGTGGAGAGTGGCAGCTGAGAGCACAGGCTTGGGGGCAGAACGGCTGTTTAGGCCTGGCTCCCTCATTCACTAGCTCTGTGACCTCGGGAGCAAGTATCTCAGAGTATTCAAAATACGGTTTTTTCTATTCCTAGACAAGATGTTAAAATTAAGGGAAGATGGTGACAAGTATATGAGAACTCTCTTTTCTGTAACTCTTCTGTGAGTCTCAAATTGTCTCATAATAAAAATTTTTTAAATACAGTTTTCCCCCGTCTGCAACATGGAGAGAGTAAGTGTGCCGGCCTCACAGGAGGCTTCCCAGGACAATGCCTGAAGGCTTGGTACAGTATCCCCAGTGAAGACTCAGTAGCTGACTGTTCCTGAAAGCCAGGAAGCCGGTCACCAGCACTGTCAGAACTGATCGCTGCTTGCTTAGCAGCCCCAGCCCTCTCGCCCTAAAGCAGGAGTTTATTTCAGTCTAAAATGTCAGATGGCTCAGTGTGGCCACGACAGCGTGTTTGATCCTGCCTCTCTGAGATCCCAGGCAAGTTACTTGATCACTTCATGCCTCAGTTTCCTTTCTGCAAATAGTAAAAGTATGTATCTCGTGTGGTTGTCATGAGGATAAAGTGAACTGGAATTTTTCAGTACTGAGAACTCAGCCTGGCCTATAGCAAGCACCGCTTGAGTGTTTTTATGGTCCCAGTCAGTGTTCTTCTAACTTGTTTTTCACTGTTACCCACAGTGACAAATATGCTTTCCATCACTACTCACACACACACACATACAACTTTTCTAAAATAGTAATTTGGGAAGCATTAGTCTCTGGAGAATTGATCTCGTTATGTTTTCCCCATTAATATAGAAGGTCCCTGGGGGACAGAGAATAGTCCTACTCATTTTGGTCTCTAATCACTTCGTTTCTTTCTTTCACTTAATTTACCAAGCCCCTATCATCCATTCGACGTAAACGCATATTGAGCATGTATTGGACACCTACTACGTACCTGTTGCCCCCTGGTGCCGGCACAGATCACACCTACGTTGAATGAACGAACAAGGGAGGGAAGGACCGCGGGAGGGAGGGAGGAAAGGAGTGAACGCAGGTGCACCCTTCCCACCCCTGAGCTGCCACTTCTAGCTCCGCCGGGAAGCTGTCCCCTCTCCCGCCATCCAGGGGCCCACGAATTCTGTGGCTGCGGATGGAACTGGGTGCCGGCCCAGGCGTCCCGGAGAGGCGGCGCCCGGGACCCGCCCCCTCGCCGCTCGCCCCGGGTGCGGTGACTTGGTGGCTGGGAGCCCGGCAGCGTCCGCACCCCGGGAGGGCACGCGCCCCTCTGCGCTGGGCCCCCAGTCCCCGGAGTTGCCCAAGACGCCGGGTGACTCCTCCCCCGGGGACCCTCCCTTCTGGGGCGTGTCATCCTCCCCACCCCTGGATCCAGACCCCGGCGGCTTCTCGCGCGAGCCACGCCGGGGACAAGTCGCGGCCACCTGCTCCGGAGCCCCGGCGCCGTCCGCCCGCGCGTCGGTCCGTGCGCCCCCGGCCCATGGAGCTGCGGGTCGGCAACGCCAGCTGCGAGAACGGTGCGTGCGGCGGGCAGGGACCAGGGAGGGCTCCGCGCCCCTCTCCTCCTCGGCCTCTCCTGCCCGGGCTCCCAGCGGGGAGGGGACGGTCAGCACGGGCTGGCTCCCACCCAGCCTCGAAGATCAGCGTTCTGGCTGAGACTTCGCCTCCACCTTCGCAGCTGGGGTGGCTGAGAGGGGTAAGGGGAGGAAAGGGACGTATCGGGGGAGGCGTTTTGACTGGAGCAGGCAGCCTGAGAGGTCGGGGTTTTTTTACTGTATAGTTGCTTCAGATTTTAGTACCTGCCCAGTTTGGGCTATCACTCTGGGTCACTGCGAGCGCCACCGAAGCTGGAGGGGACACAGAGACTCACCACCCCCAATGCCACACACATCATTTAGAAAAGAAACGGAAAGAACCTCAGGAATGGATAAGGAAAGCCCCTTGGCCTCATGTTGAGTTCCTACCATAAACCAGGTAGTGGACTAGGCTTGCTACTTGCATTATTTCATTTAATCCTTAAAACAACTCTAGACGGTAGGTAGGTAGGTATTATCATCTTACTATCCCCATTCTACAGATACAGAAACTGAGACTCTGACAAGGCTAATAATTTGCTCAAGGGAATACGGTGGGGAAAGGGAATATTAGAACCAACCTGTGCTTGTGCTACTACGTTCAGCCCCTTCCTTGGTGTAGCTGCACCTTCCTACCTCATCCTGGGATCACAGCCTGTGGGATATCACTGTTTCTCCACCTTCTTCCCTTCTGGAGTGAAGCTTTCAAAGCCAGCCTGTTGGGTGTTGTCTGACTTTGCTTCCCTGACCAATAAAGCAAGCCATTTCCAGCCTCCTCCCTTCCCCTAGAGCAGAGCGTGTTCTCCAGTCCCGGCATATTCTGGAAGACAAGTCAGGAATCACTGGGCCCAACGCCCAATTTCCAGATGAGCGGAATTGGATTTCCTTTGGCCACCAGCCCTCTCTTTTTCTGTTCACCATAATGGGAGAACTTGGCTCAAGGCAGGGTGCTGAGCCCTCAGGTGCTGCAGGCCTCACAGTGACAGCCAAGTACCCGGTGAGTCCTTTGGCTCCCCCGGCTAGAGATGCACCTTTAGGATCAGGGGAAGGGCACGAGAATGATTTTGGCCTTCCTCTCTGGAGTCACCTTCCTTGGCCCACATCCTCCAGGCTCTGGCTCATTTCCTGGGCCCAGGGAACTCCCCAGATTTGGCTCTTGGGCAAGGAGGCCTGAGCCGGAGGAACAGGAGTGAGCAATGCAGAACAAGTCTGATTAGGGACGGAGATGGCTTCTTGTCTCATCTTCCCTTGATTGCAACACAGGTGCGGAAAGAGAGAGCTCCCACTGCAAAAGACACATGGATGTCCCCAGGTGGGTTCCAGACCCAGATCTACCACCAGCTGTTGGTGTGTCTCGAGCCGATCCTTCCTCTTTTCAGGGCCTCAGTTTCCCCAGCTGGAAGTAAGAGTGTTAAACTCTTACAGCTCTGTTGTTTGTGGTTCTGTGTCATGGAAGAAAGGTCAACACTGCCCTTAGCCTGTTCCTCTAAAGATGACACTCTGCGTTGCAGATGTGCCAAAGCCAGAGCTGCCTGACTTGGACTTTGGGGCCCTCTGAGGCACTGGCTGGGAGTTCTAGCTTGGTCAGAGAAGTTCTTGGTCCAGGCTTATGTTCTTGGTGCAGGGGCTTGGCCCTTTGTGACATACAGCTTGAAAAAGGCCTTCTACCTCCAGAGGTCACAAACTTAAATGCCTGCAGAGACCAGGCATGTGCCATGTGCCAAGTGACTGAAGGAGCCAGGTGAGACTCTGGGGAGTTGCAGAGAGCAGGCCCTGTTTAACAGGACAGGGCCACCCAGGTACAGCCAGTTGTCGCCTTATGAGAAGGCAGGGCCTAGAAGGTAAGCAGATATTTTTGATTTTTGAAGTGTATCCCCAAATCTGAATTTTTCATGGGAAATCTCTCAATTTTAAAATGCTGGTAAACAAATTCATATTTTAGAATACCTCTTAGGAGGCCGCATGAGTCCCCGTTCCCCTCCTTGCTGCCTGCTTATTGCGGGGCTGGGGGGCGGGTGGCGGGTTAAGAGCATGGGTTTGGCATCAGATCGGTTTGGAGTCCAATTCTGATTTTACCACTTACTGCAAGTGTAGCTTCAGGAAGGTGACTGAACTTACCAGGGCCTCGGTTTCTTCAACTGAAAACCTGGAAATGATCATTGTGCGTGTTTCAGAGAGGTTGTTAGAAACCCTCATGGAAAACCCCAGAGCAGGGGACCATGTGCGTAGCGGCACTGGAGGATTATTGGCTATTCTTGGCCCTGTGTCATTGAACTTGTGTAGTTCTTCTGACTGAGGGTCTGTCCATTGTGCCTAGGTTTGTCCCTGCCGTCCTCAGTGTTTGTCTCAGAAGGGCAAGCGGGGGTGGAATAGGCCTGATTTGGATTCTTGGGGACTCTAGGACTTGGGGACTCTAGGACTTCTGGGCACGCTAGCCTCAGTTTCTGGATCTCTAGAATGGGGATAGTAAAATGATAATACCTACCTACCATCTAGAGTTGTTTTAAGGACTAAATGAGATAATGCAGGTGAAGGGCCTCATCCACTCCCTGGTTTATGGTAAGAACTCAAAGACAGAATCCATATGGGTGGCAGGGACACCAATCCTTTTGTAGCCTGAAGGAGCTAAAAAGGTTCTGAAGGAGAACCCGGACACTGACCACAGCACCAGAGGTCTGTGCAGCAAGGCCTGGGAATGGTCAGTCCTGACAGACAGGAGCTCACCACTGAGTCATCTTCAGGCCTGGAAGGGCCTGCGGATTCCCTGGCCTCACTTCCTCATGTGGCCCATCAGTGGCCTCCTGCTGCGGCTGGAGCTTAGGGATAGTGAGAGAACAGGCTTCTGGGAGGGAGAGAATCCCAGGAGGGGCAGGAGATAGTGGAGGCCCACATGCTGAGAGGCTGGGAAGGATTCCTGTGGACAGCGTGAAGGTGGCCCCTGCAGATGTGTGGGCCATCAGTGCAGCTTCACGGTCACATGCTGGGGTTCTGGAACCAGTCTCTGTGTCCTTAAGCAAAGTATCTGACCTCTCATTGCCTCAATGTCCACATCCGTGAAATGGGGATTAAAGATATCACCTGACGAACGGTTATAAAACTTGGATTAGGTCATGCAAGCATGAAGCCCCCGGCTGGAGTAAGTGCTCAGCAGTGTGGGGGGCACAGGGTGTGGGTGTAGCCCTGCAGTAGGGGAAGCATGGGGTCTGAAACAGTGGCTGATTCTAGTATTTTTAAAGTGTGCAAATGTTCCCAACGTGACTCTCTCACCATGGGTTTCCCATCCAGGCTCCCTGATCAACCTCTACTGCTCCTCCCAGAAAGTCCTGTGCCAGATCGTTGGCGACCTTGACCCCGAGGTGCCCAGCAATGCCACCTTTATCAGCTGGCAGGAGAGGGTCAGGCGGAGCTATGGCTTCTACATCGGCCTGGGCCTGGCCTTCCTGTCCAGCTTCCTCATTGGCAGCAGCGTCATCCTCAAGAAGAAAGGCCTGCAGCGACTTGTGGCCACGGGGGCCACCCGGGCCGGTAGGCTCCTGGGGGTGGGAGGTAAGGGGTGCAGGGCAACTGAGCCCCCAGCCGGCTTTCCGTCTCGGGGGCCAGGGCTGCAGTGTAAGAGGACAGCCTCAGGTGGATACAAAAGGCTCATTGTCTACTCATTGGGAATCCCACCTGGCAACAGGAGATTTTCCTTTATAATCCAGTATCTCCTGAGAACTTCATGATATGTTCATTAGAGTGAACATGAGAGAAATCTCAGGACCAACCGTCAGACACTCCAGGTCTAGTCCTGGTTTTACTTCTTATCATCTGTGTCATCACGGACAAATCACAATTTCTCTGCGAAATGGGACTACGAATACCTCTGCTAAGGACAATGTCCAACACCAGGGTGCCCTCACCATCCAGTTGAGCTCTGTTATGGGCTACAGAAGAATTGTTGAGTCCCTGTCCACAAGGAATTTGCTTGTTTGGAAAATAAGATGTCAGCCGGGTGCAGTGGCTCATGCCTGTAATCCTAGCAGTCTGTGTGGCCGAGGAGGGAGAATCACTTGAGGTCAGGAGTTTGAGACCAGCCTGAGCAAGAGCCAGACCCTGTCTCTACTAAAAAATAGAAAAAAAAATTAGCCGGGCACTAAAAGTAGAAATAATTAGCTGGGCATGATGGCACACACCTATAGTCCCAGCTACTTGGGAGGCTGAGGCAGGAGGATTGCATGAGCCCAGGATTTTGAGGTTGCAGTGAGCTAGGCAGATACCATGGTACTCTAGCCAAAGGCAACAGAGCAAGACTCTGTCTCAAAAAAAAAAAAAAAAAAGGAAAATAAGATGTGTATCCATAAAACAGTTCTTGAGAGGAGAAGGAATCATGTGTGAAAGCATTCAGGTAACCATCATTTATTGTGTGCCTGCTGTGTGCCTTGTGGAGCATGCAGTTGCATGAGAGAGACAGGTCAATGGGCAATTGTTCTGCAGTGTGTTAGGTGCCGTCATGAGGAAGATACAGACTGCTACGGGAATGTTTTGGAGGAGCATGTAAAGCCCGGACTCAGAGGCTTAGGGGAGGTTTTCTGTCACAGGTGATCTCTAACCTGAGACCTAAATGATGAGGAGACAGCAAGGTAAAGGGGGAAACAGGAAGACACAGTACTCCAGGCAGAAGGAACAGCATGTGCAAAGGCTCAGAGGTGAGAGAATGTGAGTGATGTGAGAAACCGAACGTGGCTCAGAATGGTTGGAGCAAGGAAGGGTACAGGCTGGCCCATGAAGGGTCTTGTCACTGGGCTACAGAGTTTGGGTGCAGTTGTTACGTGACTGAAAGGTTCCAGTCAGGGGAGTGGCACAGTTGGATTTAGGGTTTAGATAGATCCCTGGTTGCATGCAGAATGGATTAGGGGACAGGACTAAAGCCTGGGAGACCAGTTAGGTGAGCAAGAGAACAGTGCCTGGAAGATGGCATTGGCAATGGAGATGAGTGGCAGATTCCAGGGATAGTTTTTGAAGGTAGGATTTACTGGCTTTGATGTTGACTGGCTTCATATTAAAAAAAGAGTCAAGGATGACTCAGGTTTTTGACTTGAGCAACTGTGGAGATGCTGGTGCTATTTTCTGAGATGAAGAATGCAGAAGGAGGAACAGGTTTATGGAAAGATGATGTGTTCAAGTTGGGACATGTTCTGTTTAATGTTCCTGTGGGACATTGTGCTTTGGAAGCAGACGATTGGGGTTCTAATTCTGGTTTCTCGATTGCTGGTGATGTGATCCTGGGGAAGAAAGGTACTTTTTCTGTGCCTCAGTTTCCTTCTCTGCAAAATGAGGGTAAGACTACTACCAGCCTCAAGGATTTTAAGAAGATGTAACATGCTTAGGAAGATACGTAGCACAGAGTAAGCACTAGCGTTGGTGGTGGCGTTATCTCAGTGGGGAGCAGTCATCGTAGCTGCTCTATCCGTCACTTCTGGACAAGTGCTCGAAAGGCCAGAGACCTCCCACAGTGCCAGGAAAATTTCTGCCTGTGCTCAGGGGAGAGCAGAGGAGCTATCATGACTCCCCCAGAATCAGTTTTTTCCTCCAGTCTGCCATTTCAGTGTCTCCTACAATTTCAACCGTTAGAGCAAAAATGCTCTTAGAGTTCTTAACATTTATGGGAGATTCTGACCCCTCTAGGAACCTGATGAAAGCAAAAGACTGTCTCCTTAGAAAAGTGGGCATTTCCAAAAAGCAACATATGGTTTTTGGATTTTCACAGAACGGTTTCAAACCCATGTATCACCACCACCACCACCATCATCATCATTGTGGCTACTATTATTGAGTACTGACTATGTACCAGGCTCTGAACAAAGCAGACACAATTCCTGGCTTCATGGAGCTGCCATTTTAGTGGGGGAAATGCCAAAAAATAAGCAGATCAACTCAAATTATAAATAATAGTCCCATGAAGGAGAAGAGCTGGGAGTTATGAAAGAGAACCCCAGGAGGAAATAATGAAAATCAGGTGTCAGGGAGGGCATCACAGGGGAAGCAGCCTTCACACAGGGACCTGTAGAGCGAGTGTAGGTTTAGGCAAATATTAGTAGGAAGAGTATTCTGAACATGGGGGAGAAGCATGTGCAAAGGCCTTGAGGCAGAAAAGGCTAACTATTTTTGAAGAACTAAGAAAAAGGAGAAGAATGGTAGGACGTGTGTTTGGACAGGTGAGCAGGGCCAAGGCTGTGCATGGTCTTGTTAAGGATCCTGGAGTTTATCCTAAGAGCAGTCAGGAGCCCCTGGCCAGCCATAAACTAAGGACTGACGTAATCTGGTTTACATTCTTAAAAGACCACAGGCTGCAGTGAGACAGATGCGTTATTAAGAGGACAGGAGTAGAATCAGAGGGACCTCAAAGGAGGCTGTTGGCTCAACCCAGCCCAGAGGTGCCGCTGCCTTGGCGTAGCGGGTGGTGGTGGAGTGGACACACGTGAGATGCTTTTTGGAGACAGAAGCAGCAGGTTGGACTAGATGTGGAAGGAGAGGGAGAGAGTGGAGCCAAAGGGCAAGTCCCTGGTTTCTGGCTTTAGCAACTAGTTACATTGGAGGTTCCATTTGCTGAGTTTCATTTGGTGGGTGGGTGGGGAACATTTAAAATCAAGAGTTCCATTTAGAAAAGAGATTGGGATGTCTGTGAGAGATAAAAGGAGATGTCAAGTAAGCAGTAGATATATACCTGGGCTCGGAAGAAAGGTCCAAGCTACAGATGTGAAGTCGGGGCACCACGTTTAGATGGTATTTAAAACTTTGGGATTGAAGGAACTCACCCAGGAGAAGGCCCAGAACCAAGCCACGAGGAACACTTAGAGGTCAGGGAATGAGAGTAGAGTTAGGAAAAGTGCCTGAGAAAGTGGCCAAGTTCTAAGCTAACTTTGTGTCCTTCCCTCTGCAGTGGACGGAGGCTATGGCTACCTGAAGGATGCGATGTGGTGGGCTGGATTTCTCACCAGTAAGTGGGGGTTTTTTGCTACTAGTAACACTGGCCTGTTGACAGCAAGAATGGAGACAATGGGAGGCTGGGTGGGGCATTTTTGTCTGCATTGTGGAAAGTACAAATCTGAGGCCCAGATTCCCAGGGGGAAACTTTGACAACCTTTGCTAGTAGAATGTCTTTCCTTTATCTCAAAATCGGTCTTCATCCATGAAGCATCTACCCTCATCGTGACGAATACAGAGCTAGTAATGATGAAGGTGTATTTTCTCAATTTCTCTTGAAGCAGAAGGTGGTAATATCACTGCCTCTGGGCAGTGGACTCTTGGACTTCTACGGGGGAGAAGCTGGGGCTCCTAAAACAACTTCCCTATCCCATAGGCAATTTGATTTGTTGGCCCACTCAGAAATGGCTGGTCTGCCACTCAAGGTTTGCCCAAATTTGTACACGCACACATTTCCCCCACTTTCCAACCACCCTCTTTGTCTATCAAACCCTAACTCTTTTAGGTGGAAAATTGTCCATGTTTCTGTTTATAATCCCGAGTCAGGTTTTGATCCCTGTCTTAGAGCTATCAGTCATTCACAAATATCCCTTCTGTGCCCTGGGGAATGCGATCATGACCTGGGTGTACGGGGTCTGGTCTGCAGGCCCGTCCCCTGGGCCCTGGAGATCAGTCCCTGACCCTGCCAGGGGGAGGGGTGCTGGTCTCGAGTCACCCACTGGGTGCCCAAGCTGGATCGATTTCACTCCACCTCGGGATTTGCCCCGCTCTCCTGGAGTTCCCAGGCAAGCAGCACCTGGGAGGGCTGGCGGGTAGGGAGCTCACAGTCTGAGTACCCCTCAGTCTGCTGTAGGGCCCCAAAAGGAAAGGTCCCATTCCTTGGAGATGCCTCCGTGTGACGGTTAAATTGTCTCTCTGGGCACCCATGGGTAGGGAAGGGGAAGGAGAGAATGGAGCAATATGGCGTCTGCCGATAGGCTCGGGTCTGCGCCTGGGGAGGTGCCCCGAGGGGGCTGGGAGCCCGGCGCTGTGTCTACAAGAGGCCACTGCTCACTGGCGGCAGCTGTCTCCGGGCTGGTGTCGGCAGGTCTCTCCAACCGCTCAGGAGCCCACCAGCAGTCCGAGATGCAAGGGAGAGGAAAGTTATCTGCTCCGCCTACCTTTGTCGCTGGTCTCCAAGCCTCTCGGGACCTTTCTCCTTCCAGTTCTCCTCTGCAACGTCTTCCCGTGGTTCCCTGTAGTTTCAGGCACCCTTCCTTCCGACCCTCATCCGGTCTATGTTTTTCTGCTAGTTTATTTTTTTCACTTTCTCTAAAATCTGTCTTTTTTGCAGAGACGCTCTGACTGGCGGCTTTTCTCGTCTGCCATCTTGGGATCTCTCCTGATCCCTGTCTTAGAGCTATCAGTCATCATCTGCCTGCAGGAAGGAGACCCAGGTTGTTCTCTACCGGCAGACAGGCAGAAAAGCCACTTGCAGGAGTTTGCAGACTGGAAACTCAGATGAGGAGAACGTAGGCCCCTTGGGAAGGGCAGTGTTTTCTAGCCATCCACCTGTCAGTCTAGAGTGCCCACAACTCCCCTAGGAAACAGGGGTCCTTGGCCCAATGGGTACCTGGAGAATCAACAAATGTAACTATTTCTTCGTTGATAATTACCGCTTTCTAGAACTTAAAGATATAGTCCAAAACATTGGCAGTCCCTGAGACGAACTTAGCCATGCCTGTACTACAGGCCGACAGACTTGAAGAACAAGAAGGTTCTACCCACAAACGTGTCATGTGGCTTTGGGTTCTGGGCCTCAGCTATCTCAACTTTACAGTGGGAGAATTTGATCAGAATAGTCTGGGACTGACCTGACCAGACTCTCCGGGGAGAGAGCATCAGAATCAGGATTTTAAGGAATGACGTTCTGGGATTCTACGGGCGGCTGAACGTGGAATGAAGCAGTCTTGACCCAGATTCGCTGGCAGTGGAGATGTTGTGTCCACGCCACCCTAGCCTCTTTTCTCCCTTAATTTCCTAGTGGCTGCTGGAGAAGTTGCCAACTTCGGGGCCTACGCATTTGCACCCGCGACGGTCGTCACACCTCTGGGAGCGCTGAGTGTCCTCATAAGGTTATTGTCCCCTCACTAGCTGTCTCTGGCTCCTTCCTGTTTTCAATTTGTTGAGGCCTGGAATTGCCACATGGGGTCAACTGCCACTTGCCAATCAGGGAACTGGGTGGGACCCAGCCCCCCAAAAGAGGTAGCTTGCTGTCCAGAGCCCTGGACCCTTGGGTTGTTTGTTGCTGTTTACTCTTGACTACCCAGGTAATAGAGGGACAGGCCAAGCCCAAGCCAGTCGGAAGAGCTTCCACCGCCGCCAGGCCAAGTGTCTCATATCAATACTGTGGGGCCCCAATAGAAGCAGCCTATAAGTTGAGAGCATGAGCCCTAGATTAACACTACCTGAGTCCTAATTCTCGCTCTACCACTTAGTAGTTATGTTACCATGGGCAAGTCACTGAACCACTCTAAGCCTCAATTTCCCCATCTGCAAAGTGGGAATGCTAATTATACTAACCTGGAGGCGTTGTTCCGAGGACTAAATGAGATAAATGCACAGAAAATGCATTCATTGAGGGCTTAACTAAACTTTCTAAACGTATCCTGTGTAATAACCCCTTTAATCCTCACAGTATCTGCACCTAAGGCCAAGAGAGGTTAAGCAAGTTGGCCAAGGTCACAAGGTTCCAAGTGGCCAGGCCAAGATTCCAACCCAGGCAATCTAATCCCAGACTCAGGATGCTTGACCACTATGTCGCATTGCCGCTCAGCTAAACACTCAACAAATGTCTGATGGTTTGTAAAATAACTCGTGCTAACTGTGTGTGTTTCCCTATGCTCCCAGTCCTCTTAAGCTACAAACACAGAACACGTTCCCCCTCTGTGGGTGTCTTGGAACCCCATTTGAAGGAGTCTTTCATTATTGGCCTAATCTTGGAACTCTGGTAAATCCCAGCTGATCACACCCAGTACTCATCATTTCCTCTTTGGTTTTACTGTCTTGGCGACAATTTGGCAACACTTACACAATCAAAAACAAATATAACCATGACTCACACTGCACAACTGGCTTAGCTGATTTCACAGCTGATGGAGCTGTTGGAGCTGATGGAGCCACTATTGCATATCTGATTAGTTTGCAAATTCCCACCCAGGGAAGGTGGGAGAGGCATGGAATCCTCCGGTGCGGAGCCCCTGCCTCCATGAATGTCTCTCAAATGGGAAATTATAGGCAAAATTTTTTTTTGTAGTTCTGGAAGAGAGAAAGGAGACAGACAAGGAGTTTAGACATCAATCCCCTCTCTTCGGATACCTCGAACCAGGATTTTTTAAGGCTAATTGGGTCCCAGGACAGCCAGCAGATTTTTATCCTAAACGAATGGCACCTTTGTAAAGAAGCAGACGCAAGCCCAGTGATCATACCTGTCTTGCCCAGTTTCTTTCCCTTCTTCTCTCACCTCTACTGGCTCATCTAGAGGATGTGAGGGAATGGAAAGCACGTCACCGAGGAACAGTGAGAAACTGGAGGCATTTTGCCCAGAAACTGAAGACTCAGGAAAGTCATAAGGATTTTCTTCCATGAAGTGTAGAGGAAACCCCATCCGCTTTATAATTAGAGAGAACTCGCACTTGAATCCTGGCTCCACTGCTTACCCGTGGTTTGACCTTGCCCAGTCATTTTAACTTCTATGAGCCTCAGTTGTCTTGTCTATAAAATGGGGATAGTAGATTTTACTTCATCAAGAGTTGTGAGATGTTAGTGAGAAAAATGGAAAGTTCCTAGTACTGTACCTAGTAGGTAATATATGCCTAAGATATGCTGCCTGCTATTGTCACTGCAGTTGTCTGTATTGGCTTATACAAATGGAAGATGGAATAGATTTGTTCTCTGTGACCCAAGGAACAGAAATGGGATAAGGAGTAGAAATTACCAGGAGGTATATTTCTGGTGAATAATTAGAGTGAACCTACAATGGAGTCATTTGGCTTGTGAAGGGGTGATCTCCCTGTCACCAGAAGTATACAAGCCAAGGCTGAAAACCATCCGTCAGCAGTGCCAAGAGAGGATATAATCACTGGGTAGGAAGTTAGACAAGAGTGCTTTGAAGTGTTCTTCCAACTCCTTCTGTTTGGGAATACTTTCACCTGCATTTCTCTGCCTCTAGCAAACATTGTAACCCTCTCAGAAATTAATTTCTATTTCAACATTTTTGGGGGATCGAGAAAAGTTTCCACGTGAGCGAGTAGTGAGTTCTAATCTGTTCTCTGTGGGTGCTGGCTCAGCCCCCAGTTTTCTTTGGGACACAGAGACAGGCAGGGCTGCGCTAATCCCTTTCTCCCATTTCCACGTGTAGCGCCATCCTCTCCTCGTATTTTCTGGGAGAGACCCTGAACCTGCTGGGCAAGCTGGGATGTGTGATTTGTGTGGCCGGCAGCACAGTGATGGTGATACACGCCCCTGAGGAAGAGAAGATCACCACCATCATGGAGATGGCTTCCAAGATGAAAGACACAGGTAGGCTCCAGGCTCCTGGGGAGCAGGAGAACACTGGGGGATGAAGCCTGCGGAAGCTCTGATTGGGCTCCAACCATCTCAGATGCTGCCACCTAGAGGACAAGGCAAGCAAAGGTGGCGGGCAGGTACTCAGCAAGGCTGACTTAAAGGCTTCCTGGTCTCATGCATTATGGATACCATTGATTAAGTATTTATTATGCTCCAATTACTGTTCTAAATGCTTTATAGACATGATCTCATCGAATCTCACAAAATGGCCCTAGGAGGAAGATCCTGTTGTTGGTCTTCTTTTAAAATGAGGAAACAGGTCTTGGGGGTTTAACAACTTAGCCAAGTTATTAGAAAAATGTAAAGCCAGGACTGGAACCCGTGTCTGTGTGACTCTAGAGCCCACCACTGTAATGCTACCTCCCCCTGCCCCGGGTGTAGGCCCTAGACGCTGACTGCATCCCTCCCTTCCCGAAGGGTACATCGTGTTTGCTGTGCTCCTGCTGGTGTCCTGCCTCATCCTCATCTTCGTCATCGCCCCGCGTTACGGGCAAAGGAACATCCTCGTTTACATCATCATCTGCTCTGTGATCGGCGCCTTCTCCGTGGCCGCTGTCAAGGGTCTGGGCATCACCATTAAGAACTTCTTCCAGGGGTTGCCGGTGGTGCGGCACCCGCTCCCCTACATCCTGTCCCTCATCCTGGCGCTCTCCCTCAGCACTCAGGTCAACTTCCTCAACAGGGCGCTGGACGTTTTCAATACCTCCCTGGTGTTCCCCATCTACTACGTGTTCTTCACCACGGTGGTGGTCGCCTCTTCCATCATCCTCTTCAAGGAGTGGTACAGCATGTCTGCCGTGGACATCGTGGGCACCCTGTCGGGCTTTGTCACCATCATCCTGGGTGTGTTCATGCTTCATGCCTTCAGAGACCTGGACATCAGCTGGGCCAGCTTGCCTCACACACACAAAAACCCACCCCCACCTCCCGCCCCGGAGCCCGCTATCATTAGACTGGAAGACAAGAATGTCCTTGTGGACAACATAGAACTTGCCAGCACCCCGTCACCAGAAGAGAAGCCCAAAGTATTTATAATCCATTCTTAAAGCTTGGAATACGTGAGTGAGAGGATGAGCCGACGGCATAGGCTGATCGCTCAATTTAGAAACCACTTGGTTATTTTCAGCACAACCACCTGGTTACCAATGGGCTCTCTTTTCTTGAGGTGTTCATTTATACCTCATCGCTGTTTCCGGGAGAAGAATCCCTACCCAGAAAGCAGTGGTGGCAGAACTTCCTGGAAACACAGCCTCAGTGACCAAATACTCTCGTTTACATTGGTGCCAGCAGGTGTGCTGGGCCTCCCTTCCCACTTGTTCCTGTGGTGCCATCTCTGTGTTCTTGGGAAGACGATAGAATTTGACCTGTTGAATGTAGTGCAGTCCAAGAACTTCCCTGAGACATCGGTCATCAGGAAATCCTTCACACCAGTTCTCCTGAGACGGAATCGCCATTCCTTAGCCCAAGAAGAAAATAGAGCCTGCTCCCAGAGGTTCTGGGAGCAATTTGCCATGCCTTACCCCCAGAGCTGACACGGACACCACCACCATAAACTGTCCTGTTGTTTATGCCACTTCCTTTTTGGAGACAGAAGCAAGACCTCAGCTGACCTTCTTACTGTGAAAGCCACCTGATGTCTCAGGGAACGATTTCAACCAGCGCCTTCCCCAAGCACTCCAGCCTGGTGGTCAGCACCGTGATGTCCACCCAGTCCATCCCACCCCTGCCTCTCCCTGCAGACATCCACGGAGTCAGCCGCTGAGGCATGCAGGCAGTAGTTTTCCTACTCAAAACAACAACAAAAGATGCTGCAAAGCTAAGCACTGCCGGCCAAACCCAGTGTTTCATTTTGCCTTACTGTGGAAAGAGAATAGCAATTGCACTGCTCTTGAACATGGCCTGGCTGTCGAGCTAGGTTTGGCAGAATGCATTTGACTTTTCCTCAGGGAGTCAGCCAAAATGTGACGTGGGGAGGGGAGGAGAAGGATGAGGAGCAAAGCTGGGATTTGGCAGAACGCAGTCACAGGCCCTCTGGAAACCAGGGGCTAACTTTTGTGTTTACTCTGGTGCTCAAGAACGGACTTAGGAGAAAAGGGTTCTGGGGTAGCTTCTGGATGCAGCCTTAAAGGCTTGGTTAGTGGGATCAGCTTTGAATCTCCATGGCCAAGTGGGGGTGCAGGCCTGGCATGGGAGCATTCTGGCCGTTGGCCAGGTTGCCACCGAGTCCCCAGCTCCACTGATGAGCTGCCCACACTGGGGACAGCACACCGTGACTTTTCCAACACCACCTGCCATGGGGACTGCCGCTGGTCCCCTCACATTTGGCCAGAGGCACCCATGAAACCAGAGCAGCTGGAGAGAGATACAATTGACACCCCTTCCTTTCCCCACTTCTTCCCAGCTGCACGAGTGAGGGGTGGTGCGAGGACCGTGAGAAAGGGAAGTTAGGGAGTAGTGTATCTGCAAAGAGGGAAGACTGAGTCCTCAGCCCCCTCGTCGGTGCAGAGCCTCCCCTGCGTGCCTCCCTACCTGCACCCTGCGTTTGCACCCCACGCCCTAACGTAGCCAAGCCCAGGCAAACTCTTGCTGGCCTTGGAGCTCCAAGGCTCAGCTGACCAGCAGACTGGCTCCCTGCACCTCCAGCCTCCAATCCCCAGATTTTAATGAATGTGGATTTCTGTCCGTAACTAAAATCAATGCAACACGTTGGATCTCGAGAATGGCAGTAAACAGCGTGGCCCTGTGAGTGTGATCTGCAGGGTGGAGAATGAAGACTTTGGAGTGGATTTACTTGATACTTGTGTCCTGACCTTCCTTGAACATGGAGCAATTAAAATTGGTTCCTCTAGGGCTGAGAGGCCGGTCTCCAGTCTCTGAAAGGGTGTGGCTGCCAAGAAAGTCCCTACGGCGTCCTTTGTACTTATGCCCTCGATAGAGTGGGAAAGGTGGTTTTTAGAATAGAGTCAGTGGACAGTAACTCATCCCTTGTAAATGCCCGGGCCCACTCCAGGCACCAGGGACAGTGAGTGCCTCCTGTGAATTCTGTAACTTCTCACAAATCCCCAAAGTAGGTATGTTTTTATACTTTTTTTTTCTTTTTTGAGACAGGGTCTTGCTTTGTCACCCAGGTTAGAGTGCAGTGGGTCAATCATAGCTTCATGTAACCTCGAACTCCTAGGCTCAAACGATCCTCCTGCCTCAGCCTCCCAAATAGCTGGGACTACAGGCATGCGCCATCATGTCCTGCTAATTTTTTCTATATATATATATTTTAGTTGTCCAGCTGATTTCTTTCTATTTTCAGTAGAGATGGGGTCTCGCTCTTGCTCACGCTGGTCTTGAACTCCTGAGCTCAAACAATTTGCCCACCTCAGCCTCCCAGAGTGCTGGGATTACAGGCGTGAACCACCGTGCCTGGCCCTCAGATGTCTTCTAAGTGCAATAGTGTAGTATGAGAAGAAACGTATCCAGAGACTCCCAGGACCATTCAGGCCTTTAATGATCCAAGACCTAATTAAACTGGACCAGCCTCTGTCCAGGTGCAACAACAAACAGCTGCTTCTACTGGTCCTGGGAAATCCCGGGGCTTTGCCGTGGCTCAAGGTCTAGCATAATGGTGTTCTTTGTGGGAGCTCTTTCTGAGTCCACGTGTCATGGATCCTATCCAGTCTAAGCAGTGGGACATTAAAACACACATACAAAGAGTTGCCATGCCAGATAACATTCCAAATGACAAACAATTCATTTTAATTAAATACAAACAAGGAAAAAAGGCACCATGGCCCATTCAAGTATTTTGCATAGATGTACAAGTATTGTAAACAATTAATAGGTGGACAAGAGAGAAGAAGATCTGTTGTCTGTGAACAATCCTCCAAATAAACAGAAAATTCACATTGCCCTGGATCGCAGACACATACACACACACAGTGGATGGTGTGAGAGGACACGCGGAGGGTGACTTCGGGGACATGGGGCGTGGATTTCGCAGAACCTCTCCTTAGCAGGCTTCCCTCAGGATGGGGGACCTTTCCAGTTGGCGTTCCCTTGGCTTTCTTGGGTGTCCAGCAGAGCTGATATACATGCATTTAACACAATTACTCACTTTAGAACTGGTCCCTAATTTTAAAAATGCAGGACTTCCATACCCTCTGTGAAATAAGAACAAATTAGGAAATAGGTAAGGAGAGAACAGATTCAAAAGAAAGATTGCAAGAAATGGAAAGGGGCTACCGCGATGGGGAAAGGTGCGTTGCAATACAGAGAACACTCTGACGAGACGGTCTGCAAGCATCTCAGACCTTAAGATCTGCAAGCGCCTCAGAGCTGGGGCAGAAAAGGCCTTTCTTTTAACAGGGCGAAGTCAACAAGGCTAAAAGGAACTGATGCAAGCAGATACTTACAAGTCGGAGCCCTGTGCCCAGGCTAAAATTCCCAGAAAGACAGGGAGACAGGGGCGCTATCTCACTTGAGATTTATATTTCAGAGATGGCTCCAAGGCCCTTAAGAAAAACATTCCAGAGTTGTAAACCTGGCAGGAGGCTAATTTAGCTTTTATAAAGATTTACATACATCTCTATCCGAGTGGGTGGTAACTCACTAAACCAAACTTCAGTTAGGCTTCCCTCCTCCCTACCAGACCCTGGACCTTGACCTGCCCTCAACCTTAGCCAGAAAACATCCCCTCCCTTAACTCATCCACCTCCAAAAAAGGCTGGGCACAAAGACATTCCCTGAACGTGGCTCTCTCTAGCCATGTTTACTTCTTCCAATAAAAGAAAAGGCCTTCTCTGCCTGGGCTCCGAGACGCTTGCTGATCTTGCAGTAGGTCGGTCTGAGCGTGCTGCTCCCTATTGCAAAAGCCTCCCTCATCCCCCTTTGGCAGTATTTCCTTTCCCCAACTTGCAATAATCCTTTCGAATAAGGTCTCTCCTCCCCTAAGCCCTGGTTTATTTGTATTTGACACCTCACGGGAGCACGACAGGCACCGGAAAGAGAAGGTGATGTACGACGGTGGGTCTTCCCCCTGGGCAGCCTCCCTGAACAGGGCCAGGAGGGAAACAGCCAATAGAACCAGCTGCCAAAAGTCTCCATCAAATTAAAAAAAAAACAACTCCACCATCTTCCAGTTCACAGTACATTTTTATGGGATGGAGGTGGTATTAAAATAATGAAAAAACAAAAACAAAACAAAAAGCAAGAAAACAACCCAGGTCTCTTTTGGGTATGGTTCCAGGGAGGGTGGATTGCAGGTTCAGAAGCCTCATGCTGTCACAATGGCTGTGGCGTTGTCCCTTCAGACCTGCCTACCTCCTGGACAAGCCACAGGAACATCTGTGAGGCATGGGCTGGGGTTTGAGGGTGTTATCTGTTTATTTTCACTTTGCTTCTCTGGGGATCAGCCGTGAGGCATGGGCACTGTGTTTAAATGGAAGGCTGTCCCCTGACTTAATCAGGCTGCCAGCAAGGTGGGGAATGGATCTGGGAGCAAGAAGGGCCCAGGCCAGGGAGACAGGGCAATGGTATCACAGCCACCCTGAGGACAGAAGAACTCGTTTTCCTGAGATCTTTCTAAAATCCACCCCAGGTTTGTGCACATCCCATA
The DNA here is from genome assembly GCA_004363605.1 of Indri indri. Classification (NCBI taxonomy): domain Eukaryota; kingdom Metazoa; phylum Chordata; class Mammalia; order Primates; family Indriidae; genus Indri; species Indri indri. The sequence goes on from RJWJ010027381.1 coordinate 22,153, forward strand.
TCTCCCATTTATCGACAAACCCAAGAACATCTATGAAGCACCTGTGTGCAGAGAACTATAAGGAGGCCCCCGGGTGGTAGGTGGCCTTAGTCCTCGCACTG
>RJWJ010027382.1:0-22252 GCA_004363605.1 Indri indri
GAAGCCTATTTCTTCTTTCATTGTTATTTCTGTTATAATACTTTAATTATACATCTGACAATACTGCCTCTTTTATGTTGTACTTAGAAATTAATATACTTATAAAATTAAGATTTATTAGCCAAACTTGAATTCTAGTTTTAAAACTGTGAATTTTATTTTTCATATATTTATGCATTACACACGTTAGCTATAAGAAAAATTTTTGATTATATGCTTCTTGCAGTTAATCTCTTGTTATTTAAACAAAAAAGTTTTGGGTCGATCTTTGGTGTATTTGTAACTTCTCATTTTTGAAATGACTGAATTAGGAACTTGGATGCTTATCCTTTTGGTTTGTCTGCCTAAAAACCAATTCACAATCTGATTGTCTCTTGGGAGAGGGAGGTGCCTTGTAAACTTTCATATTAAGAGTGTGCCTGAGGCTGCTTTACTCTGGAATAGTCTCAGATCTAAAATTTCTTCTACACAAAGTGGCATATGCTAAGTTTTGCCTCATTGGAACATTTAGAATCCTACGTAAAATGTTGCCATTCTGTTAGATTGTTAACTATATACCCGTCTCTGATTTGGTGATAGAATTTGTTATTCTAAAGATGATAAACTTGAAAATACCAGAATCTGAGTTTTACTTGAAATTCTGCAGAATACCCAGGTGGAGTGAAAATAATAGAAAGGGTTTTGTGCAATGACTAAAAGGTAAAACGCTATTAAGTTTCAAGAATAAATACTTTCAACCCAAGTAGCCCTCTGCTTGACTATATATTATGGAACTAGTAAACCTTAGGATTTTTCAAAATTGGAGTCTAAACTTTCAGGGAGGTGGGCTCCCGGGATGGTACCATTGCTCTTTCCTAGCTAATCCTAGATACGGCAGCTCTTTAATTACTTTAAAAAGCAAATATATATTACTAAGGAAAAAAAAAGTTATTTATAATTGCGTTGTCATAATTGTTAAGGTGTTCTAGAGCCATTTGCATACAATTTCATGTAATTTCATTCCATTCTATTGTTTACATGATTACTCAAAGATGACTGCAAAGGTAAAAGGAAAATAAAAGTGTATTGCACAACGAGATTGTGTCACATTGTTTCTTTCCTCCTTTAGCTATTATCTGCATTGCCACGATGACATTTAGCACTTCCATAAAATGCCTGGTAAGAATTAACCAGTGAAAAGTGCCCTAGAGGAAGAGTAAAAGCATCCATCGAATCTCAGAGAATTGGGTTTGACAAGTAACTTCAATTAGCTTAAGGAGAGAAAGGCAAACATTCACACTCCGTGTCGACAGACCATCTTTGAATTAAAACCACAGGGCTGTAGGGGACAAGAGAGAATAATTCTTTTTAATCACTTCATTCATTTTAGTGCTGTGGTCACTGAAGCTCTGAGGGGTTAATTGACTTGTGCAAGGCCCTTCATGGAGCTACTTGGAGAGCTGAATGCCCAGGGTCCTGGTTCCCTGACATCCAGAGCATGTTCTTAACATTCTTCTGTACAAGTTGTGGGTAAAAACAATATAAGATAAGACTCTTATCTTCTACTCAGAGAGTGAAACATACATAAATAACTGGTGTACTCTGCAACATGGTAATAAATATCACTCAATATCTGTATTTAATTTCCACCCATATTTTCATGTTTTTTCTAATGGTGTTTGAGATAGCTTGCATACATTCATATATTAATAAGAAAGATATTAAAATATGTAAAGAAATTAGGATGAAGGGACAATAAGAGTTGGCTAGTAAGATGAATGCAAGAGTACAGTTAGGACATATAAATTCACTATGAGGGCCTATGTAATTGCTGGAAGAATGCACCAATTTGCACTAGAACTTCTTATCTATCATACTACATTACTAAGCTGCACAAAACAATCTAGATTCAACACAATCCCTATCAAAATTCCAAAATTATATTATTATCAGAAATAGAAAAAACAATCCTAACATTTGTATGGAACCGCAAAAGACCCTTAACAGCCAAAGCAATTGTGAGCAAGAAGAGCAAAGTTGGAGATATCGCACTTTCTGATTGAAAATGGGTAAAGGACTTGACGTTTTTCCAAAGAAGACGTACAGATGGCAAGTAAGTATAAGAAAAGATGCTCGACATCACTAATCCTGGGGGAAATGCCAATCAAACCCATAATGAGATATCACCTGCTAGAATGGCTGTGATCAAAAAGACAAAAGTGTTTTCAAGGATGTGGAGAAAAGGAAACACACACTTGTTAGTGGGAATGTTAATCGGTACAGCCATATGGAATGCTGTAGGAAGATTCCTCAAAAATTAAAAAAACTACCACATGAACCAGAAGTCCTGCTCTGGGTATATACGCAATGGAAATGAAATCAGTATCTGCACTCCTGTGTTCGTTGCAGCATTATTCACCATAGCCCAGATAGGGAAACAACCTCAGTGTCCATGGATGTATGAATGGATAAAGAAATTGTTTCACAGACACATACGCGCGCGCGCGCACACACACACACACACACCCAGAATACTATTCAGCCATTAAAAAGAAAGAAGTCACACCACTTCTGACAGCATGGATGAACCTGGAGGATATTAGGCTAAGTGAAACACACCAAACACAGAAGAAAAATTCTGTGTGATCTCACATATGGAATCTAAAATAGACAAATTCATAAAAGGAGACAGTGGTAGTTATCAGGAACAGAGGGGCAGGAAAAATGGAGAGATGTTTATCAAAGGGTACAAAGTTTCAGTTACACAGGATGAATAAGATATAGAGATCTAGTGTATAGCACCGGGGACTATAGTTAGTGTATACTTGAAATTTGCCAAGAGAATAGATCTTAAGTGTTCTCACCACACATAAATACGGTAACTGTGAAGAGGTAGATGTTAATTAGCTTGACTGTAGTTAACTATGTATATCAAAACATCATATCATACACCGTAAAAACATACAATTTTTACTTTAAAAAGTAAAAGGAGAAACATTTTTCTCTGATGCTAAAGCTTGACATAAAATTTTTCAAGGAATTAGAAGTTAGGTATTCAGAAATTTTTGAATTCTCAAAATGTTCATGAAATACATAGCAAGTTTTGAACAGTTTACTTTTGTAGTACTTTCAATAAAGGCCCAGAATTAGGCTGCATGGTCAGAAATATAGGTTAGCAAGGAGCCAAAAGAGCATGGTCCAAGTAGTGACTCTCTTTTGGCCTGGAAAGATGTAATGATCAAAGCCAAAAGTTTAAAGCAATGAGTAGGCTATCCTTCAGGCAATGTTCTATGACTATTTTTTGCAACCCCCAGGCTTTTCATTAAAAATGACATGCAACAATACAGTGTTGAGATTCTATTCACTGGGAAGGACCTAAACTCTAAACACAGATATTTGGTATTATTTATTTGGACAGATTCATATGCTTTGACAAACAGGAGGGTTCACAACCTCTTAGTAAAATCAGGGTACCCACGTCTCATACAAAAACTATTCTGTATCCCATGTACCTGTATACTGTGGTCAACTTAAAAAGATGTAAAAGAAAGTTCACCTTATCTCATTTTAACTCCAATATACTGTTCTTGTATGAACAAAATGGTTTTCAGTATTTACAAAAAACTTCAGAAGAGTTTAAAATCAACTTTCTACCTAGAAATCATGTGTGATGAAAGTTCTTAATTTTTTCCCCAAAAAATTCCCCTTGTAAAGTGGGTGGGAATGTTCCCTACATGTTATATATATTCTGTGCTGTTAAATATGGTAGATGACCACTTCATTTCCATGACCAAGTAGGGTGATGTAGTAGCCTGTAGGGGCAGAGCCAAGAATTCCTTAAAAAAACCAAATCTAGTCCCATATGCAATGGTTTTCCCATGGAAAAATTTCGTATCAGGATTGCCATTCACTCATTTCAGTAATACACCTATGAACTGTTTAGTATTAAGTAATACACCTTCCTGGTGAACCCTCCAAGTTAAATTAGTAAGCAGAATCTACCATTAAGTAATTAAATTACTCAATTTGTACAGAGATGGTGAGTACGAGCCAATTAACACTGCAGGACTTCTGCCAAAATTTAGGATTTGTATTTGAGAGTAAATGACCTTAGGTCTTCTTATTTCTTGGCAGTATATTTGATAAGAGAAGCTGTTGCTTAGAGAGGCCCATTTAGTTTATGATAATAAAATCACATCACTATAAAATAGAATGTTTACCCATTCTCTACAGCAGAGGGTATGCCACCAGCTCATCCAAAAGTGGCTTTATATAACTAAGATTCAATTTACAGGGAATCCACATATGCCCTGTTTTTGTGCTCCACACATTTATTGTCCAATCTGTTAGCAGATCCTCGCCTAGCTAAGAACTCTGACCCTCACTGGGACAGGCAGGAGCAGGTTGGGTGTGAGTATAAGTGGTGCACCAGGGGGTACACCAACATCCCTCAGGACCAGATAGTTCTAACCCAGAACTATGTAACGCCTTCCAGGGTTTTAAGTTTCAAGGGGTTTATTTCTAGGCCTACTAGCCATAAACAAAAGGTTTTCAGGTGACAACTTCCACTGTATATTGGCATGAACTAAAAATTCAAGTGTAGTGAGTTTGATTTTAAGAGGGGGTTCTTTTAAGTAGAAGCAACACTTCCTGGAGTTTTCAGCTTGGGAGGTACACTACCAGGGATGATTAAAATGTTCAGTGTATATAAAGTGAGTGGATTGTGAGGGTATATGTTTAAAATATGATGAAGTGACTGACTCCCTCAGCACCCTAGACACAGTATCTAGCAATTAACACCCAAAACACCATCAAAAAGGGGGCTGTCCCCAACCCCACTGGAATGGACAAGCCAAAAAGAGGGTCTCCAAAATGTCCCAGTGGTTGTCTAGATGCTAAGTGACAGTGATGTCCCTTTACCTGCCTTCTTGTACCTCACCCACCAAACCTACCCAGGCTAGTTTGAAGACCTAGGAGCAGTGAAAATAAAAAATTTGTACAATCAGGTTATCAAATACTGTGCATTTTGTGCCAAACCAATGGATGTTTTAATTGAGCATCTTCCATGAACAAGAATCTTACAGCTAAGAAAGTTACACAAAACTTACCCCTACATGAACTGCAGCTTAGAAAACAAGCCTCATTAGCCAAAGAGGTTTAATGAGCCCATATAGCTTAGCTCATAATTCATCAAAGGACAAGGAATATTATTAAAAGTTACAATCTTATGCTGTTATTAATTTAATTTGCTACAGAATGATAAAAGGTCAGTAATAGAATAATCATTCCTACAGTGCATTTAATCCTTCACATAAAATTCCAACTTAGGGAGCTAAGACTTGTATCGCACAGGAAATTTAAAGCAGTTTATTGTTTAGGTTGTATGTTCAGTGAACTAATGGTTCCGTAATCTGAGAGAAGTAGGATAGTGCCCTTCCTAAAAAAATGGCATAGACAATACTCTGGTCCAACCTTCACCCTAATAAGCAATTTGGTATTGAACAATACTGGCAGCAGCGTTTAGGTGTGTTAAGTAATATTACATTCAGAATGAACGTGTGATCAGAATCAGGTTGAGTACATTCAGGCAGATTTTTCACATGCCTAAGTCTTTTTTCTCTTTCAAACACTAGGGGAAAAAAGGAAATAAGTTAATCGAAATGGAGAGTTTAGGAAAATTAAAGAAGCTTACTGAGATGCCAGTGCTGTTCATGCTTGTTGGGAAAGCCTGAATTCAGATCCACTCTTTATCTTCCCATTCTAGAACATTGTCTGAAGCTTGGTCCTACAGTTTGTTGAATTTGGTTCACACAATAGTCCTGTGATAATGTGTATGTGTCTATTGAGTTTTTACTCAAAACGTAAGATCTATTTCTTGCTGAAGGCTGTGCTAAAAATTTTGAAAGCCACTGCCTTTGGCCATTCTCAATGTTTTTGGTTATCACTTGCAACTAAAACAGTCACTCTACTAAGCACTTTACAACATCTCATTTAATCTTAAACAACTCTGTCAGTTAGGTTTTATTACCCCCATTTTAAAGAAGAGAAAACTAAGGCTTGGAAAGACTAAGCTGCCCAAGATAACGCAGTAAGTGCTGTAATATGAATCAGGAGTATGAATGTAGGCTCTTCTGGTTGCAAAGCCCATGCTCTTAATCATCATATTAGACAACTGCCAGTATAATGCAAGATACACTTTACTGCAGGTTTGCTCTGGGCCAGGCATGAAACCAAAGGCTTTTCCCACATCACCTTGCTTAAGCCTCACAACAACTCTAGGACATTGGTTTCGTTACCTGCATTTTTATAGGTGAGGAAATAGATACACAGAGATCTTAAGTAGTTCTCCAAGGTCAGCCAGCTAGTAGATGGCAGAGGGCATTTGAACCCAAGTCAGTCTGACTCCACATTTCCACTACACCATGCTGCCTTTCTAAGGGCAGATCCAGGTTTTGCGGAGTCTGAAGTTTACAGAGTTCAGAGTAGAGGACTCTTAAAGTTGGGAGTACAATATTATTTGTAGAAAATTAGATACAGAGTCTTGGAAGAGGCCCTGAAGATTATTCTCAGTCACTCTACCACTGTGCCATAGATGTCGCATTTGCTTTTCATTTCCCTATTTGCATTATGACTTTTATGTTCATCAGACCCTTTTGTGGTATGGCTTCCAAATCTAAGAAGGTAAGTAACTTTCCCAAGGTCAAAGAACCAGAAGGAATTGTATGAGAAGGGACAGTTTCAGTCTGAATCTTTATCTTAAATAGCCTTAAAAAGATAAAACTAAAAAACTTTAAATAGAAAATAAACTAATTACATCGTGTGTTATAATGTGTAAAACCAACATGCTTTCTGTTCCGGCTTTGTTGCTTCTCATGAGTGTGACCTCGCTCAAGTTCCATTTCATTTACTAAGCCTCAGTGTACTCATTTTCAGATTGAGGGGGATTAATTAGTTGATCATTGACTTCCTTTCCAACATGAACATCTAGGGGCCTAATTGAGCAGAGGAACAAATAAACTGCTTGACTGAACTGGTCCATCCCTTCAGCTGTGACAGTTGAGCTGTTGGTGAATTGGATTTTAGAAATCCCAATCAGCTAATTAGGGTCTTTTGTTACAGCAAAGAGTTGGACTGGGACAGTCAGGAGCCATCTCCTGGAAGTTAGAAAGAGGTGGAGGGTCATAGCTCTTCAACGCAGCTTCATGGCTTCCTGCTCTTTCCCCTGGAGCCTCTTAAAGAGAGCTGGTGGCAGTGGAGGAGATAGCCCGCTCGTGACGCTGCGCACGACGTCAGGCAGCTCCGGGCTCCAGGTGAGCCCAGGCCCAAGGGCTTCTCTCTAGGTCTGGGCTGTCTTTGCACATATATGTGTGGCACCATCCTTCTTGCTTGGAGCTTTCTCCTTCCTTGGGGCGTGGCTGTGAGTTGGGGCATGGATGGCAGGAATAGACAGTGGGCATAGTGAGGAAGGGACAGGTGAGGAGGGAGGCACCCAACAAACAGTCCTGCCCACTGACCCTGCCGCGTGTGGGTGAGCGCAGCTGCAGCATCCTTGCTGACTGCTAGGATTAAAGTCAAAACCCAAATCTTGGAACTTGCCTATTCCTAGTATTTCTAGCATTTCCCTTTTGTGAATAGTTAATAATTAGCTAATTAAAATTATTAAAAGGTAGTTTGCTAAAATTAACCACAAAGTGCCTACCAAATTCCAGGTGCTTTTCATATGTATTATCTCTCTTAAGCTTATTATGCAAAGTAAGTATGCCTTCATCCAATTTACAGATGAAGGAACTGAAGTTCAGAGAAATATAAGTAACTTATCCATGATCACACAACTAGTAAATGACAGTACTGGGATTTGATCTCACAGGCATCTTCCTACCATATCACATTGTTTCCTAGTTAAATCTGTTTTTCTCTTATTTGTTACGGTATTCAATTGCCTTCCAACCCACCAATAGAGTGTAAGCTCCTTATATACAGGAGTTGTTTCAAATGAAGCTTGGAAATATTAAACAATTGGGTATAGACCTTTATTCAACATGTGCTGAAAAATCCAGTAATATAACTAGAAAAAAGTTTATTGGGAGAAATATATTTTTGAAAACCAATGACTGAATTCAGACCAGCAAAAGAATCCAGGCTATAAAAATTGCAAATAGTAGTTATAGGCAGATCAAGAAAAGGACGGTTTGGCTAGGTAGTAATACTTTCAGCTGTTCTTTGTGTTGGCAGCCTTTCAAAGCCACAACTATTAAATGCATTAGTAGAAGGAAGACTGTGATAGTACCACAGTTAGCTGTGCAAAATGAATTTAAGAGTGATTTGACAGGTAAGTAGACTTTAAGTAGCAAATTGCTGCAAAGACCAGCCAGGAGCTGTGCAACACAGGACACTTTACTGTGGGTTAAAAGAGAAAAGAGTTGACTTGTTCTTCACTAGAGCCACCTTAGGGATCAATTTTTTCCTTGAACTTTTTGGCTTGAGCATAGGATAGAATAGGTTAAACTTCTTGAAGTATTACATGGCTAACGCTCACTACCGTAGGGTAGACTTTTGAGTCTAAATCCTGTCTCTTACTTGATATAGCTCTTTGCCTTCCATCAGGAAGATGAGGGACTTATTTTTAAACATTGATAAAATGCTGGCCTCTATTTGGCAGGGCAGTCTGAGTTTCAGGAAGCAGTTCAGTGTTACCACCATTGTCTATGCTCCATTTGTGCAAGACTTTGCATTTGCTCATGGCAGACATGGCTAGTCAATCACAGACCTTCTCATTGATTGGTCTCAGAGTATTTTTCAATACAGCAATTCAGACAACCCTGACCAATTAGTTGGCACTTGTGAAGAGGGCTAAACTGTGAAGACAAGAAGCTTATGTTTATTTCATTCACAACCATACACATACGACTTAGCTTACAGTAATCATGCAATAATTGTTGAATTAATAAGTGAATTAGTTAATTATTGTCATGGCTGATGTATACCAATTTCATCAAATTCAGACTTGTTGAATACATTTTTTTAAAAGACCACAGGATTTCAGAGATCGTCCGATCTAAACTCCTAGCAGTCTTCCTTGGAACTCATGCTTCTAACTCCCAGCCTTATATTTCTTATACTCTGCACAGAAAGAAATTCCCTTACTGTTAAAGGAAAAAGATAACGCAAATATGAGATCAGACAGCTTTCTGAGTGGGGCCAGAGGTCATGTTTCTGAAGCTTTTAATCACAGAATATATTAAATGTAGGATGATCCTAAAAATGTCATCCCAGAGACGCCTGGTCTGAAATAAGCGCATGAGTACACAAACAGATATTTGATATATAAACTTAAAGTTTTACCAAATCACCTTGATGCCCTCAGCTGCAGAGAAATGATTAATTTTTCAACAATGGCTAAGCCAGGGGACTTTCTCTACACCTGTGTCCTGTGTTGAAGACACTTGAGGCTGAGGCTCCTTATTCATTCCTTGGTTTTGAATTTGCAATTGATGTCTGTGAGGTGGCGGTGTTTGGAGCCCTTTGACCAAGGTCCATCCGAGATGAGAAGGAGAGCCAAGCACTCAACTACTGTGAATTTTTCTTCAAATGCATTGTCCACCTAGCTCAGAACACATGAGTTTGGAAGTGTAGGTGTCAACGATTTTTTTCAACTTCCTATTCTTATTTGAGTATGGAGCTTTGTATTCTCTTGTATTGACTTTGAGAAAATAAACTCAGTCCCTGGCCTCTAAATAATCCTTGCATGCAAGTTTAATCCTCTGTCTCCTTTCCGCCGTTCTTGTCCTCTGCCAAAGACTGCCTTGCCGTGCTGGAGGTGTGGATGGAGAGCGGAGGCTCCTTTGGGGGTCTGGCTCCACACCACCTCCTCACCTCAACTCCTGCTGCTCCCCTCGCTGCTCCTCTACCCTGGCCCATGTGCTGTTTCTCTGACATATCAGGCACAGCTTTTGCGATTTCTTTGCAGATAGGCTTCTTCCTGGTCTCCTTGGCTAATTCCCGCTCCTTCTTCAAGTCTTTGAACAGATGTTATTAATACTTCCTCAATGAGGCCTCCCTGAATTTCACATTTAAAACTGTAACCTTCAACCCACCTCCCCAGCACTCTCCATCCCACTTTCTCTGCTGCGTCTTTCTTTCCCGAAGCACTTACTACCTTCTGATAGTCGATCAACTCTACTTATTAAGTCTAGAATACATTGTCTGTCAATGCTCACCAAGGTTAGAGACCTTTGTTTTGTTTATTGATGTCTTTAAGCCCTGAGACTAGTAAGGAGGATATTATAGGTTCTCAGTAAATACTCGTTGATGAATAATCGAGTGATTTCTTAAGAGAAAACATGAGGAAAGCTGTGAAACAATGTCATCTCAAAGAAACTAACCAAGGAAGCCCCATTCCAGAGCTTTTTATTACCTCTTTTCACTCAGCCTGAAATTTCACCAATTATGGATTTATTTGACTTAAGGGATGTTATCTTTTACTATGGCCGTGGTGCTAAGAACTGTCAGTTTCTAACACATTATTGTGAACCCACTTAGGCTCATCACACTGGAATGTCTAGCAGAGACAAGCTTCCTGATGAGGAAGGGCATGTCAGAGAGATGCTGGGGCGTTTTGGAACATGGACCACTTTAGGGATTGTGGACGTCCTGAGTGAAAGCCAAAGTGGGGAGGCCAAAGGCAGCATAGTAGGGTTCAGCCTAGAGAGATGGGAATGGTAAAACTGTATTTACATGTTAATGTTTCATTTCTGTGATGGTCTTTTAAAAATCTCTCCAAGAAAAGCTTGTTTAGATCAATGACCTCCTCCCTTAAATCGATAACATCTGTTGGTCAAGCACAGCCCATGTCCCCTGCGATGTGCCCAGCAGGAACTTGTTTAAAGGAGTACATGGGAATGAGGATGGGCATTTGATTTCCTGGATCACTCCATGTTTCTCTCACCAGGAGACTGAAAATGCTTATCGGATTTGCTTCATCTAGAAAGAATGATTCTATATTTCCCATGCAGCTCTCTACAGGCTGGTCCAGCTGATTAGCTATCCAGATGTCACTGCCCCAAATTGTGACATTTCCATAATTTATTTGGCCACCATGAATAATGGCATTGTTACAGCCCACACAAACACCACTGTATGGCTATTTTATGATTGTTAGATTGTCATCCCCTAGTGTCGAGAGATTTCAGACACAATCACAGACCTGAACCAAACAACTCGGGTAATAGTGGGCAGCTGTTGGCATAGTAGCGGTGTGTTAAAGAGCTCAGGCTTAAAAGTTTGTCATTACAGTTCTTTACACTCTACAGAGCTGGAGAAGCTTAATGAAAGCATTTCCTTTCCATCTTTCCTGGAAACAAGATTGCGATGTGTAATATGATTTGAGATTTTTGAGGAAATAAGGAAGAGAGAATAGAATGAGAAAACTCACAGCTCTCAGAGCATTGTGTCCCTAGGAGCCAAATGGAGGGATGTCTTTACAGAAATGCTGAAAATACAAACTCTTCTGGGTTTAAAGTCTTCTACGATAAATCATAATAGCTACCATTTCCTGAATGCTCACTTCTTGCCAAACACTGTAAAAGCAAGACTGCATTTAATCCTCACAATAGCCCCCATGGGTGGCTGTTATCCTTATTCTACAGATGAGAAAACTAAGAGTCAGCTCTTTGTGTAACTTTCCAGGTTTCCAAAGTGAGGAAGGGGCAGAGAGAGCCCACACCAGCAGCCGAGCTAACGCCTACCCCTCCTTCCCTCTACGACATTGTCTCCACCAGGAACATGAGGGCTATCTAGGTCTCTTGACTCTGTGGAGAGAGTATTTCAAGAGATTATTTTACATCAGAAATTTCCCTCATTAGAGCTTGGTGTCAGGTTTTGGGATATATATTCCACTAGTATAGTAACAGTATGAAGAAAATTTGTTTTTTAACTTAAAAACTTTTTTAAAAAGAAGTGTTTACTGTTAGCCCAAGGTAGACTGTCCATGATCAGGAAGGTGTGTCTGGCTTCCCCACTGAGAAACGAAATTCTTTTGAGAATGCCTAGACTTGCCTTTCTCCTCTTAATTAGCAAAGCATCCTCACCATTGGTCCCTGCAACCTTCAAGGAATAAAAGGCAATGTAGATACAGCAAGGTCTTGGTTTGTTTCCTTCACAAAATGAACCAAATGTTTTCTCTTCTAAAGCAAGAACCCGGAGAGTTGTCATTAGTTGGTAGCACTGATATGGGGATTAGGAGACTTCACGTTGTCTTCTTAAGTGTTTTTAAAATGGGTTAATGTGAAGGAACATCACATTTCTGTGTTGCCAAATGCCCTTGGGGAAGTGAAAATGAATAATTTGGGTAAAAATCAGGAAAATGTCCGAGATAAATGCTTTTCTTTGATTGAACAGGAACACGACATAAGAGCCCTAGAGCTCTGTAATTTGCAAGGGCTTCTGGAGAAGAGCCATGTGCTTAAAAATTAAGTATATGTTCCGCTTTATGGTAAACTTTATAAGCACTTACACCACTGGGTATCACAGAAGGGGAGTTGAATTAGCCTATAAAACAACACACGAGCAAGAGAAAAAATAAAGAGTAAGTGTTCCCTTGTTTTTTTCTTGACCCATTAAATGCCTTAAATCCATTTGATGATTTCTTAAAGAATTTATTTATTCCATATGCTTCTCTTGGTACTATTTACATGGTATAGCTGCCAGAGAATGCTTTTCTGCTACTAAAAAAAAGCCATAAAAATCAATCCACAATGATTTTTGTAAAAATGATGCCACAAAATGAAAGCCACAAAAGGCCACAACTCCAAAGTGAAGTCTACATTTCCAACTATATTAACTTTTATGAAAAATCAGTACATAAATAGCGTATTTCTACACTCTACCAAATAGTCAAACTAACCAGATGCTAATGAAATACTGTTCTGTAGTGATGGCATTACGTCCATTGTCTATGCTACAGTCCTAAATAGGTAACTTCTTTCACACATACCTTACTCCTGCAATCCTAGCTTGGGACAGTATTTCCAAATACATACTGGTCAATTTTGCATATATTACAAAGTGTGTAATCAAGATTTGTTTTTTTTTTCTTTTTCTTTTTTTTTTTTTTTTGAGACAGAGTCTCACTCTGCTGCCCTGGCTAGAGTGAGTGCCATGGCATCAGCCTAGCTCACGGCAACCTCAAACGCCGGGGCTCAAGCGATCCTACTGCCTCAGCCTCCCGAGTAGCTGGGACTACAGGCATGTGTCGCCATGCACGGCTAATTTTTTCTATATATTTTTAGTTGTCCAGATAATTTCTTTCTATTTTTTTTTAGTAGAGATGGGGTCTCGCTCTTGCTCAGGCTGGTCTCGAACTCCTGAGCTCAGAACGATCCGCCCGCCTCGGCCTCCCAAAGTGCTAGGATTACAGGCGTGAGCCACCGCGCCCGGCTCAAGATTTGTTTTTATCATAGCACCCAAACTCAGTGCTAGGACTTATTGATGCTTATAATGAAACCAATGTATAAAACCTTAAGAAATGTAGAATATTGGCCAGTGAAACCCCCATTTAACTAAAAGGAGCATGAAAGGTCAGGATTTTCAGTTTTGACTGAAAAGGTAGAGAAAGAAAGAATTCCAAACTGTTTATACTCCACCGTAAACCTCCCCATCTGTTCAGGTCTTTCTGGAATCCCACATAAATGTAGCTGAAGCTAGATATATGGTTTCTCATCCACAATCTCAATCACCAACACAGAGTTGGAGCAAACTTTGGAGACAGTGTAGATTCTCCACAGTGTACATTCTTTCATTTTGTGGCATCATTTTTACAAAAGCCATTGTGGATTGATTTTTGTGACTTTTTTTAGTAGCAGAAAAACATTTCTCTGGCAGCTATACCATGTAAACAGTAGATTCTTCCCAGTAATCAAGCTTTCCCAACCTGATTAGGGGCTAAACCAGGCAAATAGACACCTAACAAGTATTTGTGAATTAAAGAAAGAATTAACAAATACAATTATTGAGTCAAACTAAGTGCTTAGTTTTTTTTCATGTCTTGGATTTCGGCAATCATGGAGACATGATATTACCTGAGAGCTTCACTTAGAGTCAGGAAAACCTTCCAACAGAAGTCATGAATTTGAGAAATTCTATGCCCCACTCATGTCTGTTCACACATGAAGAAAGTTGGGCCCAGAGAGAATGAAGCTCATTGCCCGTAGCCCACACAGCTTGTTAGTGGCAGAGCCAAGACTAGCACTCAATGACTCTACCCACAGGCTCACGCTCTTCCCACTGGGCCACCCTGCTGCCTCCTTCCTGTGACCAGTGTGTCAGCCTGAACCACGTTATCCCTCTGATACTATTCCAGCCACCTGCTGGCTTTCTATAAGTGCTAAATCATCTGAGGTACTGGGAAAGGCTTTAAAGATACAAGCAGTTATGTATCATATCAGCTGTGAATTTCCCAGAGTCCTGAATATTAGGTCATGGAATGGGCCCACCAAATTGAACACTGTCACCAGGTCAGTTTACATTTTTATTAATACTTGCTTTTTGTAATTGACTTCATGGTAAACATTTTTATGGTGGCTTAGAATTTCCCAAGGTTCAATACCAATGAAAATCTTTTTTTTTTTTTATTATTTCAGCATATGGAGGATTGATTTCAGAGTGACAATGCTAAAGTAACAAAAGAAAGAAACATTTTACTAGGCATATTTTGATGTAGAGAAAGAGGTGTTTTTCCCCTTTGGAAGCTCAGTTATGCTTGTTTAGCATAACATGTTTATAGTGAGACACCAGTTAATATAATAATATTAGCATGTGTCCACCATTATATTTCTGACACAGAATTGAGCACAGATAAATGGAACCTTAAAAAGATTTCTAATTCCTACATTTACGCCAAGTGTGGGAGCTAGAAAAAAAGTCAAACAATGCACATAAGTGTAAATATGGCATGACTGGCAGTGGAATGATCCTTAGCTGCTTTTTTGATATCATCAAAGCCTATTGGTCTTAACACATATAGATGCTACAAACAGAACTTTTTTTTTTTTTTTTTTAACATGTAAGGCGTATCAGGGTTCTCCAGAGAAACAGAACCAACAGTATAGACAGACAGACATAGACTTATTATAAAATTAGCCCATGTGATTACCAAGACTGAGAAGTCCCAATTTCTACATCAGCAAACTGGAGACCCAGGACAGCAATGGTGGGTGTAGCTCCAGTCTGAGCATAAAGGCCTGAGAGCCAGAAGGGCTGATGGCAAAGTTTAAGTCTGAAGGCCA
Organism: Indri indri; assembly: GCA_004363605.1. NCBI lineage: Eukaryota > Metazoa > Chordata > Mammalia > Primates > Indriidae > Indri > Indri indri. The sequence goes on from RJWJ010027382.1 coordinate 15,261, forward strand.
GTAGGCTCAGGACGCAGGAAAAGCCAGTGTTTCCATTTGAGTCCAAAGGTAGGGGAAGGCTTATGTTCCAGCTCAAAAACAGTCAGGCAGAGAGAATGAATTCTCTATCATTCCCTGTTTGTTCTATTCAGGCTAATTGGATGTGGACCACCCACATTAGTGAGGGCAATCTGCTGTATTCAGTTTACCAATTCAAATGTTCATCTCATCCAGAAACTTCCTCACACACATCCCCAGAATAATGTTTGACCAAATGTCTGACCACCCCAATGGCCCAGTCAAGTTGGAACATAAAATTAACCATCACAGAAGGTATCTTTGTCCACCAGTGTATTTCTGCCACACACTGTCATTTTCATTAGTGGAGTGTGGAATTTTTTTGAGCTGCTTTACCTTCTGTGTTAGTTTTCTAGAGCTGCCATGAAGTACCACAAACTGGGTGGCTTACACAAATTAAGTTCCTCTCAGTTCCAGAAGCTAGAAGTCTAAGATCAAGGTCTTAGAAGAGTGAGTTCCTTTTGAAGGCTGTGTAGGAGAATCTAGTCCATGCTTCTCTCCTAACTTCTTGTGTTTTTTGCTGGCAATCTGTGGTGTTCCCTAGCTTGTAGACACATCACCCCAATCTCTGCCTTCAATTCCAGGTGGTGTTCTCCTTTTGTGTGTGTCTACGTACAAGTTCACCCTTTTTGTGAGAACATCAGTGTTATTGGATTGGGGCCCACCCTAGAGACCTCGTTTTAAATTGATTACCTATATAAAAATCCTGTTTCCAATAAGCTCATATTCTGAGGTACTGAGGGTTAGAACATCTTTTTTGGGGGGACACAAGTCAACTCATAGTACCCTCCGAAACTGAACATCAGCTTCCTTTTTGAAGGGATGTAATAATAAGTTGGCCAAAATCACCGTTTAGATAACAATCTAGTAAAAGCTATAAGTGGGATAGTTATATCATTTCTTAAGTCAAAACACTTATGCAAATAAATTTTATTGATAATTTCACTGAGACAAGGAGCAAGCAAAAAATGCCTATTCCACCTTCGCTACATAAGATGAAATGTCAGTTGTAGCGACGTAGAAGGCCTCCCTACTCTGTCCGCCCAGGTAGTCTTATCTCAGCAACTGAAAAGGGCTGGCTGCCATCAATCGTGGCCCAGAATTAGGATTTTGAAAGTATCTCATAGCTTTAATGCCAGCATTGTTCAGCTTCGCAGTGGTACATCCTACATCAGACCTCATAATCACGTGGGTTCTCTTCCTGCCTTCATGTTTGTCCTTATAGCTCTATCCTTCTTCTTAAAAATTATCACTACTGTAATTAGGTAATTAATTATGTTCCCAGTAGTTTGATATCAGAATTCCCCACTAGACCATTAGCCCCACCGAGGGCAGGGACCATGTTTCTTGTTATCTACTGTCTCTTTAGCAACTCTAGACCTTACCCATAAAATGTGCCATAAATATCTGTTGAATGAACATAAACTGCACTTCTACAAGTGCTTAATAAATGGTTATTAAATAAATGAGATACACCAACATATACTTAAATAAAACTTGTTAATTCAAGCTTTCCCATTATTTTTAATAATCTTCTGAATACTCCACTATGTATTCATGAGAGAATGAAAATGAAAATGAAAAAGACAAAAATTTCTTAGTATTCTAAAATTACAACAATAATTTTGTCCTTGCAATCCCTTGAAAGGAGTCCCTGGATCACACTTTGAAAACCACTACTGAGGACCAGATAGAAGCAACTAGGGTCTCTGCTTGATCTCATGGGGCAAAACCCTCTAACCTCCCACACCCTGGACCACCTACCAGCATAGCTCTTCGTGTGAATGATAAATAAATCTTCTAACTTACGTAAACCACTGTACTTTGATCTCTGTTTAAGCACTCAAACCAACATACTAACTCATACAATCCTTTGGTTGGCAGGGTTGTTTTTCATATAGCAAAGAGGGAAGCAAGTTATTTCTTGTACTGAGTCTTGACTAAAGGTGGGAAACCAACTGTAGATCCAGAACATCTTCATTTTCAAGATAAATGGAAAGAAACGTATTTCCTTAGAGAAGTTATGTATGTTTCCTGGCTTTCAGATCCAAAGTGTGCCTGTTCACTTAGTCTAGCCACTTCATTTATGATACCTACTGGCCCCAATAGGTCAGTGAACCAGTGGGGAGCCAATGGAGGTTCTCTGGCAGGAAAGTGAAGTGATCAGAGCCATGCTTCAGGAAGATCAACCTGACAGCAGTGGGGACAGGGGACTGGAAAGGGGAAAGGCCAGCAGTGGAAAATCTGGGCAGCTGTAAAGCCACCATTAGATTCTACAAGAATTAATGAGGGTCTAGATTAGGTCCTGGGTGGGAAAAGTGGAGTGGATTAAAAATATTAATGTCCCAATTTCTGTTACCTACACAACAATAGCTGCCAAGAGCCATAACACAGAGCACACCCCAACTCCATACATGGACTATTCCTTTTTATGCCTGATTTTCAGAATCCTGCCTGTTGGTCTGATAGAAACATCAAGGATCCCTTTAAACCTTCTCCAAAGGGCATAAAGGAAGACTCCACCTTCCTTTTCCCAGGACCTAATTACTCCTTAATGCTGAGGGAATAAGAAACAGGGACACATTTGGCCACATTTCAACACTCAGTAGGAAGCAGATAAAGGGGAGTTGCCCCTCCAGGCTATCCGCATTATAATCCTGCCATAAAGTCTGCCTCCCAGTCCCAGGAAGGGAACAAGGGAGGTCATTGCCCTGGGTGACCCCTATGTGTGCAGGATGTCCGTGATGGTTCTTGGATCTTACCATGGCTCTTTCTTCCTGGGTGCTGGAATGAAGTATGAGAGAGAATGTGAGCCTAGCAATTAGAAGGATAATAACAGCTAACATGTATAGATAATTTATAATGTGCCAGGTATACCTCTAAGTGCTTTTATACATCTTAAGCCATTTAATCCATTTAAGATAGGTATTATTTCATAGCAACCATTTAAACCAGGTATGGATATCATCCCATATTAAAGATGAAGGAACTTAGGCACAGAGATGTTAAATCACTTGCCAAGGTCACCTATCTAGTAACCAGAAGAGCTGGGAACTGAAACAGGTCATCTGTCTCCAAAAGGCATTAACTGTGGCATTCTACCATCTCAAATAAAGTGCCAAGGGTTCTGAAAGATAGTGGTTCTCAAGAACGTGAGCAAAGGGAGGGATTGATTTTATGTACCTATCCATAGCATCTGATACCCAAGCAAACAGAACTGAAGAAAAATCAGTCTGATTCTCTTTCTGTGCTTTTACACCACATGCCCAAATCTATCGGGATCTCCTGGGCTGCAGATAGAATGGAATCAAAGATGAGTCTAAAGCGATGAGTCTGGAGTTCTGGACTACTGGTTTGGAATCCAATAGGAGCTTTCTTTTATAATCTGCTGAACAGCAGAGAGAAGTGTGTCTAGTTCTAGTTTGCTACTGGGCTTCTTACTACACATCATCAGAGAAGAATCTGTCACCAGGGCTGACATTTGGGTGTGTTCACAGTCTTACTTAAGGACCCTGAGGAAGCCAGCAAAGTCTTCCACTTTCTCCCTATGAGGGAGCTGCCTAATAGCTAATGTCCTAGACCTTCAGCCTTTATTAATAGATGGGGAACACTTTGGCACAGTTGCTCAAAAGTCAACCATACATTTTTCTTCCAGAATGATTGTGAGTTACATTTGCTACATCCATGTTCATGACATTTGCCACCAGGCAATTTTCTACTCATCTGAAACACACTTAAACCTTACCAACTCTGCGACACCTTTTTCTCTTCCAATAGGAAGGATTCCCTTCCTGAGACTTTCACAGCACCTTGATCATTGTTTTATTTTAGTACCTGCTGAACTATATTATAATTGATTGTTTATGTACTAGTTCTTCCACCAGATTCTGAGCCTAAGAGAAGGACTGTGCCTCTTCCATCTTTGGGCCTCTGCATTGATCACAGTGGCCTGACACATAGTAGGTCCTATAGTTGACAAAGGCAAAACAAAGGACTAGAAAGACAGTGAGAGGCAGATAGTGGTGCTAACACCCTTTATGACATGACTCAAGACTCCTGGGAATAACCCTCCTGTCCCCCGACATCTCCTTCTTGGCCCTGCTTCTGTACATATATTCTACTATAATTGAGGAATTGTCAAAATGCAAATAGCATTGAGAAAATTCTTCATTGGTCCTTATATATTAGAATAGGATGGAATAATTTAAAAAGTGAGTTTCAGGGAAGAATGGGATTGGAAAAGATTGGGACTTGAAGGTGCCCACAATGAGTGGGGAGTCCCAGGCAGAAGGGAAGAAGGCGTATACGTTAAGTGTCTGGGTGAGTAAAGGAGGGAAGGGTAGAGGGCAGGGGTGGGATTATAGACAAATTTCCTTACATTGAAATTATCTCTAGAACTGGCCCAGAAGGGAAAAATACGATTATGATGCATATCCCATTGATGCATTTTTAGAATCCTGGTGCTTATTTTAGTCTCAGAGATACCAGAGGTGTACCAACTAGTCTAATTCTCCTGGCAGTGTGAGACCCAATGAACCAAACCGTTGAAGTGTATAATTCAGCGCTTTCAAGGCCAAAGCAAATGCTGCACATTTAGCCTTCTTTTTTTCTGAATAAATTAACTAATCAATCCACTGGATGAACCCACACTTTCTTTTCACAGCCAAATCTCACATAATATGATAATGATTCGCCAGCCCCCAATGGCAGTTGAGTCTGGAATTTGTTGTGCTATATGATTTGGTGGCTTATTAAGCACTTCAAGAGACCTCCATGACTCCATTAGACCTGGGAAAACAAACCACACTGTAGACTGCTGATGTGAGGCTAATGTCTGCAGGGACTCCGGTCACCTCTCTTCCTGACCACCACTTCCCTTCCACTGTCATTTGCTTCTCCCCTCCCTGGCTGCCTACCCTCAGGGTCACTTACTCTTCCAAAGCCACCTGCTCCTCGCCTTTGAGTTCCCAGGTGCCAGCTCTCTAAGATTTGACCTCGGAAACTGCCAACTCAGAGCTGAGATGGCTTTTCCCATCTGCAGCAAAAGCTATGTCAAAAAGCAGGGAGAGATCTGGGCTTCTCATATATTCCTTGCTGGATGTGTTTCAGGCTACAAAAACCAATTACTGAAGCTCAGCTGTAAGAAATGGAACATATTTAGTCACAGGTAAAGTTCATGAACACGGTTTTAGCTTCAGAATGTGTGTGGTGGTATCTTTTACAAATGAATGCATAGCCTAGATCCTGCTCCTTTTACAAATAAGCCATCTCTGGAGTGCTACTGATGGCAAAAACAGACACAAGTGTTAGGGGCTGGCAGCCTCAGCGCTGCTCAGAAGAACGAGCTATGGTGCACAGCGCTCTACCTTCATCAGATTTTTTCCCCCTGCTTGTTTAAAGCACCAGAAGTCCCCATATTCTTTTATCAAACAAGCTTGTGGCCATGCAGGACAAACTCATCCCTATACACTTTCTGGGTTAATATTTGAAGCTGTCGCACCAAGAAATTATTGCACAGGGAGAACTCAGAAGGCAGATGAAGGCACGTATGGGTGACATTTGGGCTCTACCTGGACCATTCCTGAGAATGACCATATGCTCCCCTTTGATTGGCCATAAACCATTTGGGAAACAAAGAAACAAGCCACCAAATCTAGTTGGCTTGTTCACACTAGATACAAACTTTAGTTAAAATGATTTTTTTTTTTATTATTGAGAGGGCGAGTTGCTTTCAATGAGTTATAGTTGCATAAAGAAGTTAAACCTAGAAGACTATCAAATACTATTCTAGGTGAAAAAGGAAAACTTTCTAAAACCATAGGTCTAAAAAGACCTTGAGAAGTCAGATTCTTGTAGGATTATTGTTCAACCCATTAGATGAAAGGTATTTGTAAGGTTCACTTAGATCTTTGATTGAGTAATGGCCTCTGCTGTGGTTGGTTCTCCTTGGTTTGCCTTCTGGTAGGAAGTGAGCAGAATTATCAGGTTGATTGTTACTGCCAGCTCCCATGCCAATTCTGCTGGATGGGACTCGGTTAATCCTACAATATTTCCTGATTGCTTTTAACTCTCCTTTGTTCCTCTACTTGGAGCCATGATGGGGTTAAAAAAAAAAAGTCTGCAGGCAATTTAAGCTTGAAGAAAATAGGATTCACTATGAATTGTTGAAAGTACTCGCAGAGATACCTATCCCACTCAGCTCTTCTTGCTTTGGCTGCTGGCCACTTCGCTTCCTTTACTGAAATGTGGCCTCCCTCTGGTCTCTTCAAAATTCCATCTTCATATGAATCCTCTTCTCGTCTTGTACATCTCAGATGGTGTCTGGTCCTTCTGTACCAGACTGATTAGTCACTTGAGTTTGTAAAGCCATCTTCTTCTTTTCTCCCTCGCAGGAACTTTGCTCCTTCTCATTTCCTCTTCCCCAGCACCTGTAGCTCCTGCCCTGGCTCCGTCCCACTTGCCTCCAGACACGTGCGCACCTGTGCCTGGGATGATTTCCCGAACTACCCTGCTAGTTTACTTCTACTTTTTCCTACCAAGATCCTTGGCCAAATACCACAAAGCATTCACTTGTAATAACAGTAATACTAACAAGAAACGTTAAATGACATTTGCACGCCTACTCTGCGCCTACACTGTGTTTAGCAATCTGTATATGTTGTGCTTTAGCCTCACAAAAACTCTGAGGTAGGTACTTTAATTACCATTACTATCTTCATTCTAAAGCTGGGAAAATGGAGGCATAAAGGAGTTTACCAGCTTGCACAAATCACAAAGCAAGCTTGTAGCAGAGATAGGATGGAAATCCTGGCAGTCTGCTATGGCTTAAATATTTGTTCTCTGCAAAACTCAGGTTGAAATTTAATCCTCAATGTGGCAATCTTGAGAGGTGGGCCTTTAAGGGGTGAGTAGGTCACGAGGGCTCTGCCCTCATA